>VYZQ01042452.1:0-23123 GCA_013400655.1 Mystacornis crossleyi | reverse complement strand
AGGCAGGAGCTTTACATTGCTGAGGTGCCAATATGGGGGAGCTCGCTTCCATCGCCACCTATAACAATTCCCCCTCAATAACCTCATGCTTCCACATGTGGGAGTGGAACCAAATAACCTTATGGAAATCTTCTTACCACTTAACTGCTCAGAGGTTGATCTAAATCCCACTTATATTGCTGACAGACTTAAACTCCTCGGGGGGGGATGTGTGTGGAATATTAAGGGATGTAAAAAACTGCAAAATTGGGTTTCTACTTTTCATTAAGATTTGATCAAACATTCCACAACAGCTAAAAGACCATACCTTTTTTCCCCTCAAGGAAATACTATGAACAATATAGTCTCTTTCCCAAAATATCCTTATCCCCTGAGCACAGTGCATGTGTAAAAGTCTTAAGTGTAGAGACTTAAGTAATTTATTAAGGGGAGTAATTTATTTTTGCAAACAAAATCAGCAGCTTACGTGCTGATGACATGGATCCAGAGGCTTTCAGAAAGCCTCAGTTGGGTGAGTTTCACCCACGGAAAGTATAACATCTCCTCTCACAAAGTTGAGACTCTAAACAAACCGCTTCTACTTTGCCTGAAAGCCAAGACCTTTGTCTGGAACAGATATTTTCTAAATCTCCAGGAGACTGGCTGAGGTTAAAGCAGGTCAAACCATGTAATACAGATATCTTTGTGTTGATACTACCCACGGTGCCTATTAGGAAGGCCACAATTGTAAGAAACCTTTTTGCGTCAAGGATAGTTAATACAGTGCCAGAGAGTCTCCCCAGGCAGTCTTTGTTTTAAGGTTTGTGAGCTCTGGGGGAAAAGGACTGTGTCTCTGATTGTGAAGTGGTCCAGGTTTTTAGCTCTACTGTAATCTAAATAACACATTACAGCAGCACTGGAAACTTCACTACCAGTATAGCTTGCAAGAGGCCTGGGTCTAGCCTGGGGGAAAACCTGGAGCACCATCAATCATACACACGCATAAAAACTGGCATGCACTCGCAGGGTATCATGAGGACTCTCTCAAAACTGAAGCAGCAAATTTAACTATGGAATACTCTGGATGCTGAGGAATTTTCTTTTATTCAGCCTTCACTGCTGTTTTACCCACTAGAAGTCAGGACTTAGAAACTAAAGACATAAAACCTTTTCTAATTCAAATCAGAGGGGCTGCAATAATTACAGATGCATCAGTGAATGATCAAGGCACAAGCTGCTCCATGGCCTTAAATCAGTACAAAAACCAATCTGTAGATGGACTGCTGGGCACCTTCTTCCTCCCACCCAAAAGAAGCCCAGTCTGACCCAACCTGGCAATTCTGATTTTGAAAGTCTAGGCAACCTTTTTAGGGAGGACAACAAAACACTGTGATAAAACCAGGTCTCCTATGAGGAACAGGACTCCACAGTCTAACTTTCACATCAGTCAGGACTGGGCTGAATTCTGAAGGAAAAATCACACCAGTTTTCAGTGGCTGGAGCTCACTATACCTACACTTTGCTATGTCACTTTTCTTGATCAGCATGCAATTTGAAAGCAATGATGCATTTCAGCTAAAAATCCCGTATTTTTAAAGTATCAAAATGAGGTTTGCAGAGCAAAGAGCCAAAGCAGCCCAGGTTAAGGCTGAGAAAACATAGGAAACAACAGGATGTTCAAGCTATCCTGAGCATGGAGAGACAACCCTTTGGGGACAATCTCCCAGTTAGGCTGCAGGGTTGCTCTGCATTAAGGACAAAAAAAGTTGTCTGAAGAAGAATGTCTCAAGAATGTCTCAAGCTGCATTTAGTAGCTTCTTCTCCCATCCCTGCTGTCAGAATGGGGAAAAGAATATTTCTGAAAGCATTGTGGAGTCTTGCTGTGAAAATACATTTGACGATAAATTTTATGACAAATTTCATAACAAGATCTGTGGTTACCATTCCTCATGTCTGGCGATGCACAAACCACCTTGCATCAGACCATTAATAGCATTTAAGCCTTAGATTGCTTTCCACATTAGTCTGAAAGCCCTTTATGAAGCTGTGTCCTTTATAAAGCTGATGTGGCTTTGCTCTGGGATACCCATCAAGTGTCCTGGGCAGCTTCTGTGGTCCCCTGTCTAGTGCTCAAACCACTTTTATAGTTCCAGTTCTGCTGACAACTCTCAGAGAAACTCAGACATTAGCAAGTCATTTCAAGCTGGTGTTCATCATCCTCCCCCTCCCCCTGTATTTAATGTAATTAACAACACTTAGCTGTCACCCATGGAGTCTTAGAGATTTAGTTCAGTATCCAATGAGAGTGCCAGGCTGCCTGTACTGAAAACAGTTGGGAAATTAATTACCCAGAAGACAGTATTCAGAATATTGTCATTTTCATATGAAAACAAGTATTTTGAGTGACTGCCACTATTTTTTTTAAAATTGCTCAGGTATAAAACCCCAGGTGAGGTCTTTCATATGGACCAAAAAAGGTCAGATGGTTTGCATTCCATTTTTGCCACGTTCCTTACAATGACGTGCTCAAAACTGTAGAAATAACCATTTAGAGCTGATGTCTCCGATGTTCTCCTGCAGTCCTCAAACAGACAACCCCTGCAAATTTCCTGTACAGGTTCACACCAGGAAATTTCTCACTAGGAGAATCCCAAGTCAATGACCTCTCGATGAAGAGAGACACAGCAAGCCTTGAAATCTTAAAAGTAGATGCTGTCCACAACACAGCTGAGGTTCCACCTCGACCAGCACCACCAGGGCTCTTGGACAGTGAGAGGTTGGATCACAGGTGTTGCACTTTGGAGAGGAAGAGCATTCCGGTTACAATCTGAGGGTCACTGCCAACTCAATGCACTTTGAAACTCCACCTTCAGCACCACAGCCCGCACACCACCCTCCCTGCTGTTCCCCATTGACAACAGTGTGAACCAGCTCTTCTAGGGGCCAGCAGAGATGTGGAAGTCTTCAGGGCATTTGGGGTCAAGGATCAGTATCCTGGAGGCCCCAGCTGCTAATAAGGCATGGGGACTGGATGTGCGGACCTTTTCGGAAAATGTAGTTCCTTCAGAAATAGCTCAGGAACTAAAGTTTTCCAGTCAGCACAGTGTCGATCAGGAATTTGAAGCAGACACTTCCAGTAATCTGATTCTCATAGCAGAAAAGCTGCAGTGCAAAACTTCCGCCAGTAAGGGATCACCTACTTGCATCCCTTGGAAAAACAAGTTTGTTCTTATATCTTTCGGATGAAGCACATTAATCTGGATGCAGTATGCACTCATGTAAATTGGCTTTCCAATTTACTAGCCTCCTCCAGCTCAGAGCCCATACTTAACCTCCGTCCTTCCAAGCTGTGCACCCAGGTGCTCTAGAGGTGAGTGCAGTGTGACTCTGATGAGACGGAAGATGAAGTACCAGAGATGCACAGAGAAATATGAGAGGCAGGAGATGTGCTTAGGGATCTATCATTTCGATAGGCTGTGCTCCTTCTCTGAGCCTGCACACTCCCTGTGGGCAAGGGGAAAGCAGGTGATGATGCTGGCCCACTGTGGAAAACCCTGCAAAATGGCTTTGACTGGGTTTGTCCTTCACCAGTTTTGCTGTTTAAATGCTGCAAGTCATTGGAGCTGAGCACACCTCATCAGCAGAGCCAGGTTCCCCCCTTTCAGCCCCTTGAACCCCACAAGAGTGAGCACGCTGAGAAGTGCAGCTTTTCCCTAAAGTTTTGCAGCTGCTGAAACAAGCATGGGCTCACCTTGCTCTGATGGACTGAACCACTCCCCCTCCTCTCCTCCAAGCAGGGGCTTGTCTGTATTTCTCTTCCTCATCCATTCCACTGCTTCAAATTTTGAGAGGCTCTGTTTAACCTTTTATTCCCTAACTTTCCCTCTCTTCTGCAATGCATGATGTTGACACTGTTAGCTGCGTCATGTATCTCATACCATATTAATCTTTTTGTCGTCTGATTTTTGCATAGGAGTTGTCATTTAGAAAATCTGATTTTGCTCAGAAGCATCCAAACAAATCTGTGAGTCAAAAAGAATGAATGAGAGAATAAAAGTGAATGCCAAGTAAGCTCCCATTTAAGCACTGCACATATCCTGTGTGAAATACCAGCTCCTAAAATTCATTTTTTGGTGAGATGACATCTCATATAATATGCTATCTTTCCATTATCCCAGGGTGACACAGCTCAGGTATCTCAGCTAATACTTATATGCTGCTTTCCCTGCTATCCTGGGAAGATTACAAATGAATTAGGTGACTCCAAAGCATTTTGGAGTAAAAGTCAGAATATCCTTCTGGTAAAAAAAAAAAAGCATAGTCAGAGGTGACCAGATAACTGCTGTCTATCAGTACCAACCCAGGAAATTCATTTCTGTAAATCAGTGAAATACTGCTAAATCTATACCAAACACCCAGAATAATGATTTTCTCATTACTTAAATCTAAATTTTTGCTATTGGCTCAGTGAATCTGAAATTAGTCCTTTCAACCGGACCATTATTTGATCTAGAGATTAAAAAAAAAAAATCATTCTAGGACAGGATATTCCTTTAATGTCAGATCTCATTCAGCTGTTTAACAAAAAAAATTGATCACACTGGTGGGTATGGTGTAAGCTATTAACCTACAAAATAAACTGATTTTAATTAAGGCACTGATGTGCAAGGGTTTGGCTGAAGACTTTGAATATCTGCTTCAAGAAGTATGATACATTTATATGAGTCATAGGCAAGATAGGGAGGAATTTACTTCACACATTCATTTTTTTAAGGACTGAAAATGCAGGATTGAGTTCATGAAGGCAACTTTAAGTTACCACCTGTGGTTATTACCCCGGCTTTGCCTGGAGACCTGCATTTTACAGCCTAGTTGTAGTGGCTCATATAAACAAGGGAATTTGCCTGGGGCAAAGGGTGCTTAACCTCGATGGATTTGACAGTATCTCCAGTCAGACTGTGTTTCATTTTCCCAACCACACAGCCAGACCAGGGCCTCATCAGAGAAGCAGTTTCTGCTCCAAGCAAGGACACATTTTTCTAGCTGAAATAAAATGATATGTCATGACTCTGTTCCCTTTACAGCATCAGTTTCTTTCCTACTGTACCTGAAGGCTTAGTGAGCAATTTAATAGAAACTTTATAATGTGGGTGCTTTTATCCTTTTTAAAGATAATGTATCTATACTTCTTGTTAACAGATCTAGTGGAGGTACACCACAAAAAATTGTTCTTTCCCAAAACCCGGAGTAAGCCATATTGCAGTGGGGGTATTGCTACTTTAACTATGCAGCTAAGAGTTCAACTAGCAACCCTGCATAACACAGGACAAGGTTTCTTAGCATCTGCCCACTTCATACAATGTACAACAAGAGCTCCTAAATCAATAAGCTTACTCCAAGCTCTGAAGAAAAACACCATCAAAAGCCTTTTTGCCCCACTGTTTTAAATACAGGCACTTTAGGCTTCCCATGGCCACTAAAAAAAGGTCCATGGAGGTCTGACCTGTGAATGCATTATTCTACATATTAAATAAAGAAAGTAGTATTAATTACAAAGCTGAACAGATTCTGTGACCACCACAAAATGAAATAGGCCCTTGACCTACACAATTGGAAAAATAGATAGAAGTATTAAGCAAATACATTAAACAATGGCTAAAATCAAAATCTACGAAGTCTTTCCCCAGCTCATCCTCCAGGTAAACGTGAGTAGAGATGGACTTCCCACAGCCCCAAAAGCCAAGTGCCTTTTCTCACGCCCAGCTGAGCCCCAGGTGTGAGTGCTAGGATCCTCAGCCAGCACTTGCCACGGGCAGTTTCTGCAAAAGGGCAAATGTGACACGTGGGCCAAGCACAGATGCGCTTAGGCTTGGAGCTGCTTCAGGAGAAACGAGAGAGCCACCGAGCTGGAAAGCTGGGGTAACGCTGCTTCATGACTTTTCTCTTAAGAACAGGCTGCACCCATTAACACCTGTGGCACGTTTCCTTAGAACATGAGGCTCTGCTGAAACCCAAGTGACATTGTAGAGAGCGAACAAAGGAACCACCAAGGCACAGTCGCTCGGTTGGATGCCTTACACTGGCATCTATCCAGTGTAGCTTTTACAGGACACCATCCTGCAGGAAGGCAGCCACTGGCATTTTTACTGGTTAAATGAGAAATGCAGCGGCTGTAGTTCGGAGGAAGTGAGGTATGCACATACTTTTGTGTTTGTTTTTAGTATTATGCAATACGCCAGGGAAGGATGGGATTTTTTTGTCAAGGACATAACACAACTCATCTTTTCTCTTCACAAAGATCCAACATTATTTTCCAAATCAGCTGATAACATATTCAGTCAATCTGGTGATAGGAACTTCTCCCTAGATGGCTCCAGCCAACAAGCACCGGGGAGCTACAGGTTGTAACTAATAAGATTGCAACTAAGCAGTATTCAAAGAGGCACTGCACTGGCAACCCCAGAACTATGTAATGGATCGTCTGGAAGAAAAATGCACTTTTTGCCCAGTACAGCGCCTGAGATCACCACATATGTCCACGGCAATGGAAATGGACCACAGAGGAGCACGCCCTACCCTAACGAGTGTGTGACACCACCTAAAGCAGGCTCAGGGCTCGCAGGGAGGGCTCCGTGTTTCCAAGTCAGTCCTGAAAAGACAGTTTCCCTGAGGACACTGACCTGCTGGGCAGAGGTTTGTGGCAGGGAAGTGCCATCATTCACAACAGCAGGATAATAAGACAACCTCTACATTTCGCAGCCTCAATTCTTCAGCAACGCTGGTTTTCAAAATACCAAAGATATCGGGTGCAAGGGGAAGGCCTTTTTTGTGTTTACAGCTTCAAACAAAAGCACAGTGATAGGAGCTTTACAGACCTTGGATATTACATGACCTACTCAAGAACTCAGGCCCTGAGCTCTTTGTCACAAGGTCTGTGTTCAGAACAAAGCCAAGTCCTTTCAGCTCCACTTAAGTGACTCTACTAGCATTCATTAAAAGGACAGTAAAAGGGACAGCAAATGGTTTGCTAATAAAGACTGATTCTGAGGTGCACTATGAATAGAGGAGAGGTAGCATAATTACATTAGTAAAGGTAACTGAGGTCACTGCCACATTGTTGTTCACTCTTTAATTTAAGCAAAAATAGTGTAAGGTGGCCATAATTGGAGAGAGAAAAAATAAAAAGACAGGAGAAACTGCTTGGCTTTTGGATGAGTCTGACTGTATGATTATAGGATGTTGGTGATGTCTAAGAGGGAGCTACTGAATATTTAACCTTAGAAATGGAAGCTTGGTTGTCTCTTGTCCTGTTAACATCCACACATATCTTCCATTAGCTCTAATTAGGGCTAACAGGGTGTTCACTAAGTATCTCCATAATTAATGTTAATAGTAGTTACAGGCAAACGTTGATAGAAGATGAAATGCCAAGGTTCTTCTCCAGGGTTAAATACTCAGCAGTCTGTCTGTCTCTCATTTCCATTTCCTCCTGTAGCGGCTCTTTAATCAATCGCACGGATCCCAGACAGCCTTACACACCGAGTCTTGTGACAAGAGATACGTGCAGCCATAAGTAACAGCACGTGCTGTTATTTATACAAAATACAAACACAGACACACAATACCTGACACGTATTAGGCTGGTTCACATCCATATGGTTGCTGCCGTACAGATGTTCCAGCCATGTGCTAACAGCACAAACTGACACATCCCTTTTTCCCTCAAGATGCCCAGGCTTCGCAGGGAAGCAATATTATTTCTATCATATATTAAGATAAGTAATTTTTAATTAACAAACCAAAGAGCAAACAGGATCACAGGAACAACCTCAATTACCCTTATTAATGCCATTATGTCACCTTTATTTGATAGACTATACTGTATTCCCAAATCAGATGTTATTAACAACCATTAAATTTGTAAATGAGAACAGAACAATTATCAGCCATAATCAGAACATCTGTAATAATGCACCTTCTATTGAGCTTCTGGATCAAGCCCTGAGCAGTAGTTCATGCAGCTAAAAAGTGTTAGCAGACTGCTTCCAGTCAGAGGGTCATTTGCTAGCACAAAGTCTCACTCCCTACTCTCCTATCCCATCATAAGTGGAGAATATTCATTAGACTTACACAATTCTGTGGCTGAGTAGATTTATAAACTGTCTTTAGTTAGGAATGTATTTATAAAGCCTCAGGGAACCAGAGGAGTACTCTGCTGTTTCCCTCAGGAGCTGCAGATACTATTTGTAGAAACCTTAGGATGTTAAGGCCTTTGCCAGGGATGTCTCAAAGAGGCAAAAAGCATCAGGAGTGATGGGAGAGCCTGTGCAGGCAGCCAGGAAGGGAGGAAGGACCAGGACAAAGTCCCACTGGTGCTGGCTGTTGGAGCCAGACAAGGAGCTGTGCTGGTGGAAAATGTGACTCAGGCATCTGAACCCTCCCTGCACCCTGATGCTGGCAGTCACTGGTCCTCGTGCTCTTTGGGGAAGCTCCAGGCACACAACACATGCAGACATGAGTCCCGCAGAAAGGAATAGGTGTTCTCTGTAAGGTGAGGAAAAAAAATCAATTTGTATATTTATCAACTCACCTATACTGGCCCCATGTTATATTAAAGAGGAGATGGCTCCCACGACCCATTTCAAATCAGAACTGGAGACATTTTGGCTTTGCTATGTGAAAACAAACTTTTTTTGCTTGCTTTGTTTTCTGCCCTGGGGAATTAGTGAGTCAGGCAGGATGCAGAAGACTCAGGGGGATTTATTTTTCATCATGTTTAAGGAGGGTTTTTTTCTACCGGGCATGCAGGCTTATTAATGCAGCTCCACTCAGTACTAGACTTTAAATAAATCATTTTGCCCCTCCATTTTTCTTCATAAGTTTATGGAGGGAACATGGGGATGTTACTGTTCAGGAAAGTAAGGGATATGAAGCACAGAAGGCACTATCTGAGGCATGCTGGCTCTCTGCAACGAGGTCAGAGCCAGCTACCCTTGTGATGCATCCCCTTTGCCATTCCCCTCTCAGCCCTTCTAACAAGGGGGAGGATCTCACACAATTCCCAGGACAGGTCCCACTCTGGGCACCCTCGCATTGCTCTTTTTGTGGCACTCAGTGCCTGTCCCACATCCCTCCTCTTCTGGTTCCACATTTCACCCAGTCTCCTCTGACAATGCATCCATGATTTGTATTGAAGCACCCACTTCACTGCTGGATCCTTGGACTCTGCAACTTTGTGAAAGAGGAAAGTGTCTGTAGGGTAAAACCCTTCCCATTTTCTTGGTTAGGTACTTTGCTGTATCCACACAACTTTCCTCAGAAAAGGAATATAGAGTATTCTTTTCAGAGCTATAGGACCAGCAAATATTTTAGCTACAGTCAATCTGACCAAACACAGAATGTCTCTTCCGAAATGATGAGTTGCTTTCAATATATTTTGAATATTCATGGTACGCAATTTTTCTCAATCACCCAAAACAATGGAAATATATTAAACAGAAGCAGAACCAAGAATGGCCAGAACTCTGCATTACCTATTACAACACCAGTCCCTTTTCCAGCCTGCTCATACTCTTGGCATTTAGAAATGCACAGTGAAAAAGAAAATATAGTCAGTAAAAGTAACACTTGTAAAATTGCATTTTAAAATAAGGGTGCTGTAAAGCAACAGCTACAAAATGAGCTGAAATCCTAAGCAACGAGTTGTCTAGACATTTTAATAAGAATTGCAATGAATGTCGAGTAAGTGTTCAAGGAAATCTGAGTTGATTGAAACATCTGACTACTCTGTATTTTAACTGGATGGCTGGTGCTGCTTCAGCATCTTGCCAGCAGGATGAGAAGGATATTAAAATAGGGAGCAGGAGGGGATCAGCCAAGAACAGTGATAGGACAGTTCATCTCCTCTTCATTATTACTTAACTTAGTGAGGATGTTCTCTGGTTGTGTTGGATATCCAGTTAATTTCATCCAGGCCTCTGCAAAGCACAAACCATGCTAGCAATATAGGTAGCACAAAGAGACGGATCATGTCTGAAGAGATTTGCTCTCCCTGGATTTTTTTTCTTTTTCCTCAGCACAAACAGAGCAATAGAAAAAGGTTTGAACTGAATATTTTCTGTAAGACAGCTTCGCCAGAAGCTGAAAACATGAGCTCTGAGACGCATTTTCTAACTTGAAATCTTTGTCTTTTTGCATTCTGATGCCAACTGACTTTCACAGCTTTACTTTTCTATTTAGCTAAAAAGAGACTGCCTTCTAGTGCAAACTGTGTGCAAGTGGGACTTTGCACAGTGAAATCTTACGCTTATTTAGGGCTGTTGACATATGAACTACTGATACATGAACAGCTGGTTAGCTTCTGATACTACACAAAATGGAACTCAAACCTTCTGCAAATGCAACTGTCTGGACAGCATTAGTGGTGGTATTGAGTTTGGGGAAGTACTTAAGAACTAAAAGCAACCACCGAAATAATCTACACCCAGAAACCACAAAAATATATTTTCTTCCTCTCTCTAAAATAAAATAAACCCCCATTATAATCATCCTAACTATAACACTTCAGTTTGCAAACACTCTCAAGGCTGCAGTGGGCAATAAATCAGACATGTCACTTCCAGCAATTCATCTCTGGAGTTGGTTGATACATGGCCATAATATATAAAGAGGCTTTTTCCTGGTGATCCTCAGAACTAAGTTTCTTTTTGCTGGCTCTTCTTTAAACAAACACTCCTGTATGTTGCAGTTCAATCTAAATTTATCATTCAATCCTAATTATTTTCTCTAATCAGTGATTTGAGGGTGACTTTGGTTCTGATAGGCTAATATACTGTCATTTAAAAAATTAATTCAGTTAAGTCAACTCCAAATGTACGTGCATGATGTCTACTGCATTAACTCGTCATCACGTAAGTCACACTGAAGGCAACCAAGACCTTTTGTTTTTCAGGCAAATTGTCTCAAGAGAACAACAATAAAAATCAATAAGGGGCAAAAGAAGCTTCTGCAATGTCATAAAAGACCAGCAAAATGCACTGAGGCTCTGTCCAAACACAGCTGTAACATCCCATCCCTTCCACATCACTCAGAAGGATACGAGAGCATTTTCAAAAAAGCAAAATGAAGGTTTATACATCTTTGATGTTCCACAGCTGGAGGGAAAGACAGCGGTTTACTAATCCTGTGCCATTTCCCTTCCATTAGTTTAAGTTTTCAATTTTGGATGGTGCTAAATTTAGAAGGAGGGGTTAATCGTTTAACCTTGGAAAAATAATTATGCTTCTTTTGGCATTGCCTTTTGGCCTATTTCATATTTTCAGTTGCCCAAAGGATTAAAAGTTCAATGCAATGGTAAACTCTTTAGAGGACACTGTACCTGTAGATTCACTAAACAAAAATCTGAGACTAGACTTCAGATTTTTATAGATTTTGGACCTGCCTGCCTGTGCTGTGGAAAAAACCTCCCAACATTTATTTGAAACAACACTTGAAATTAGGTTTGGGTTTTTTAATTTTTGTTTTGTTTTGTTGTTTTTTTGTTTTTTTTTTTTAATCTGGTGTTTCAATACAGCACAGGTCCAATTTAATTTCTATTCCAATTACTACTGTTACTTGGCTAGAAGAAGAGGTGGTGTGGCATAGCTAAATCTGGTTTAGAACTTTCTAACAATTTTTCAATCAGAATTTCTTGCAGTAACTATTTATCCTCTTAGATGCTGTGAGCTATAGGGGTCTTTTTTCTCCAGTAGAAGTACTTGAGTAGTGATAATTCCTTACACTCTCAACAGAACTGGTGTTCAGCCCAGCCTTGTCATTCGCACAGATCTGTACAGAGGTGAGAATTTCAACCTCCATTCTGGTCACTGTCTTTTCAAGTTTGTTGATACTAATGTGGTTCCCAAAACCGTTACTCCACTCATCATTTCAGCAGGAACCAGAGTGCACACTCACTCCCCTCATCCAAGTTTCACTCCAGAAAATACACAGGCCTTTCACATATTGTCTCTACTAGGAAAAAAAAAATCAGGGAAGAGAAAAGGGTATGCTTTCACTTTTAAACAGGAAAATTTATATGGTGTAAAGTGCTTAATCCAACAGGTTGTTGGGATATTAATTCTAAAATTTGATTATGAGATGGCATTTTATTGATACCCCCTGTTAGCATATACATGGGTTATCTAAGTAAATAATCTGGTAAAACACCTAACAAATTTATTTATGAAGGCATGAGGAAGTGAGAAATAAAAAATTTATATGACAAAAACCCTGTACGAAAGTATAGCAGTTTTATGTCTAACTTCACCTCCAGTAGAGAAAAAAGGGTTTGTCATTTCTACTTAAAATAGATACTAGGCTTCTGTGAATAGTTATTTACTGACAATCAGTGGCTTTGTGTGCATATTTTCATACATATATATGTATGTATATATGGATATTTATACACACACATACAGAGCCAAGACAAAGCAGATTCACCTTCAGCTCAGCCTTTCAACAGTCGCCTCACAAGGACTCTCAGTGAGCCCCATCTTTCATCTTCTGACACTCTTCATACGTGCATAAATAGAAATACAAAGTGTGGACTGCAACATCAGAACGATACGCTTGTGTCGTCAATCATTTGTGCTCGTTTTGCAGAGATGCAAATACCTTCATAAATAATATTTTCTAAAGACCTAGGAAAAATTGCTCCACTTTTACTGACCTTCTACTGTTTGTCTTGAAACCCTTCAGCTTTTCAGACTTCTAACAGTTTTGTTTCTAATGTTAGTTCAAAGTTTGGTGCTTTCCTCCTTCAGCAATGGAGACGAGCCAGTCTTCAATGTGACTTTGCCCTGGTGTTCATTTCCCTGCCACATACACTTCATTATAATAATTTGTTTTCACATATTAAAGTTGAATGTACATATTCTTAGATCAGGTAGTATTTCTGTCATAAAAATTGACTGTGCTTTGAGCAAGAGGACCCTGATTCCTTATTTGAGATCTTCCATGCTCTCTCAACCTAGAGGTTAATTACCACTACTGACAGAGTTCCTCAGTGCTGTTTGAAACAGCACGATGCTCTACAGATTTATACAGCAACCCCCATAGCATTGCAATATGAAATAGGCCAAATTTAAACTAGCTGAGCTTAAAAATTATTTTTGACTACTCTCAGTTAGTGAAGTTGGTAGACATTTACACATGTGCCATACAACAGGGCATCCTGCTAACGATGAGTTTCATGTGCTCAGCAAAGGAGAGAGGATAAAGTTGTTGACCTGCAGTCGGCATAGTCCCCTCTGAACACAAGAATAATGCATGACTTGGCCAGTCACTGTCACCAAGCAGTGATGTGCGTGAACTGCAAAAAGCATTTTCATGTTTAAGATGATATAATTTATTTTAAATATTCAACAGTCAGTGCCTTCTTCATATTTTACTCCCAGAGTCTCAACTCGCAGGCTCTGATTCCATGTTGCCAGGAAGGCTACTTGTCAGCAGTTGTTGTGTGAGCAACAGCAGGAGGCTCAGAACAAGCATGTGACAAAGTGCACACGCCAGGGACAGCACAATGGCTGGTTTGCTAAGTGGCACGAAGCGCTTCGCCCTGTGGGGGCCCTCAGATCCCTGCGCTGAGCAGCTGGGTTGCACTTTTCTCCTGTCAATAATAATGATAAATAATAATAACGGTGGCAAAGTAAAAGGAAACTCTGAGCTTACAGCCTGCATCAGGTGGACTTTGTGCTCCTTCTTCCAGGCGCACAAGGATTATTTTGCCCACCTCTCCCACTCACAACCTCCACTTTCGCAGGGCTGGCTGGGAGGCTGAGATGCAGGACTACCCTGTATCCAGGCAACAGGCATCCCTGAGGCTCTGCAAACCTCTGCAGTGCACGGGAGGAGAAGCTGGGACAGGTACCTCCCCAGACTTCATGGAGTGCCGGATAGAAGGAGTTTTCCAGTTTTAAAGAACATAGGCAAAGAGGAAAGCAAGCTGCCAAACTACTTTCTGTGAATGAAAGCATGTTCAAAGGTCTCCCTGGGGCTGCCTGCTTTCCCAGCACTGCTCACTGGGAAGGTGCAAAACTTACTGTGAACTTCCCTTTTCTTTCTCAGTGCTGTGTATGTTCGTACCTAGGTACACCTCTTCCTACTGCAGGAATTTTCCAGATTTACTAGCCACCTATAGGTAGCAGTCTCAGTTCCTAGAGACATGTTTTGGCCAAGCAAAACCTGCCAATGTCATGATTAATGGACGTGCACCCCCTGTGGGACAGTCTGTGGGGGGAAAAGATCAGTTGAGAACAGGTGATTCATCAGTCCTTATATTCAAAAAAAGTTCTTCATCAGTAAAGGGATAAACTTTTACAGCCAGGGAGATGAGTGGGAGCATTTACGCTGACTCCAGTGGCATCCAGATTTCATACACAGTGCCTTGGGCAGGGTTACTCATGATACCCTGGAAACTGTTCTACTCAGTTTCCAGCTTCAGCTGATGTTGAGAGAGACTGGGACAGTCTGACGGAGATTTCATATTTGAAGAAAGACCGAAGAACACCATGAGTTAAGAAAGTTACAGACACAAACTTGGTCCTTGAGCATCTTCAATTCTCAGGTAATCTAAAGGCCACTGCTATTCCAAACACAAACTGCAGAGGATGAAGTTATTTGACAAAGAACTGGAAAAACGCTCATAGAGCTTCTGTAGTGTTCAGCTGCCTTCCAAACAATTCTTCAAGCTGCCATATGGACATTATGTAATTGCAAGATATACAGGGAAGAATGGTCACGAACAGAAAAAAAGTGTGACGAATTGCTACATGAAGATGCTCTGATCCAAACCAGACTTAACTCAAAGAAACCTTGTGTCTAGGACGAAAAAGGGGTCACAGAGGCCCCTCCTATCTCACTTGATGCTTGTCAGCATCTGAGGTTCTTAGCCATAAACATAATTTGTGACACAACACTGCACAGCAAACACAACAGGTAGCCTAACCTTCCTCATCATCACAGTACTAATATACTGTCCAGTCAGGATGTTTACTTTCATTCACCATGACTAGAAACATTAAATAAACACTACCCAGAGATGTATGAAATGATAAAATCAGGAGCACTCTTCAGAGCTTGGGAATTCTCACAACTCATGCTGCAATCTCGTGCTGCTCCCTGCCCATACCTTTCCTTCTCTCTAACCAACTTATACAGCCTCACTGTCTTGGCAAATAGCTTACTTTCCTTCTATCAGTGACAGCTGTTATTGTAGGAGACAGCACAGTATAAAGTTACGCATTAAGGGAGGTAAAGAACTACCTCCCTTCAACTCCAGTTGAACTCTGGGGGAAAATAAGTTCAGTTCTTCTTTTCGCCTTTGTGAGCAATGACATGGAACATCAGAAAGTACTGGCCTAAGAGTATGTTATACAGATGTCCTCAAGGAGATTAACTCAGGGCATGCAATTCCCAACCTCTGCAGTACAGGGTGTGTCTTCCCAACCAGCTACACCAATTTCACAACGATTTGCTTAAATCAGAAGGGTGAGGTGGGACCTGGGTACCAGGTGTCCTGGATTTCAGTCTGAGTTCACCCACTGATAGAGGAAGGGCAAAGCTGTCTATGTTTTAAATCAGACCAGCTTTTTCCCCACAAATTCTTACACACATAAAGACTGTCTTGAATCACATAAATCTTTACAGGTTTTCCCTTCCCAATATGCCCCTTTTGCAACACTGCCTCAGCAAAAGAGTCACAGCAAAGAATCTGGAGGTATGGTAAGTGGAAGGACAGAAGAAGGATAGATAGAGGGCAGGTCAGTGATATGGCACCACTATAAAACTGAAGCACAGGGGTCCTTTCTGAGATAAGGTGTGCTCCAGATCAGAGGTGACAGCCAAGATCTAAGGAGACAACTTAATCTTGGGCTAGGAAACCACTGAGACCTTCAGAGCACACTTCAGCAAAGCACTACCACCACTCTCTTCTTCAGGACCTACCACTTAAAATACACATTCAAGTGCCTTGGAGAAAATGGGCCAGATGCTTTCACCCACTGCAAAACCGACTCTTCTGCCTGGTGCTATTTTGTGCACATCGATCCCTCATTCAGAAATTAAAAACAAAATGAGCAGCACTGAAAGACACATCAGAGGAGCTCTGATTGAGGAGAAACCCAGAGCGATGCTGATTGATTACTCCCAGAATGCCTTTCCCTGAAGCAATAATGAAGTACGTGCCTGGGACGGAAGCCCTGAGCAGCGCATGGAAACATTTGAAAAGCTTGCCTGCACCCACAGACCTCCCTGCCTGAGGAGCGTATGTAAAACAGTCCTGCAAAGCACTACAGCCAGGGTCTCTATTGAAAAAAAAAAAAAAAAAATTCCATTCCCTTCCATTCTCCTCCCCTTTAAATACAGCTCAAACCCCAAGTCTGGGAGCACCTCCACTATGTGTATAATGGTATCTGTCCAACATTCCTCAGTAATAGAATCACTTGGGATGGGGAGGAGANGCCCGCCCGGCCTGAGGAGCGTATGTAAAACAGTCCTGCAAAACACTACAGCCAGGGTCTCTATTAAAAAAAAAAAAAAAAATTCCCTTCCCTTCCATTCTCCTCCCCTTTAAATCAAGCTCAAACCCCAAGTCTGGGAGCACCTCCACTATGTGTATAATGGTATCTGTCCAACATTCCTCAGTAATAGAATCACTTGGGATGGGGAGGAGAGTGCTGCTCATCCTGGGCAGGCATAGTGCGAGGGATACAGGGAAGATAAACAATGCCCTTTGCAGGTTTCAAACAGAGCCTACTGCTGGTGCTGAAGGCAGTTATTTTAATCCTCAGCTGCAAGTCACTGGGACACAGTAAAAGCGAATTAGCAAAGAAAACAATGAGCATTCATGCCTTATTCCTTGGCTTGCAGTTGAGAGTATTCAGTAATTCAGAGGTGGATGGGAAAACAGGAACAGGAAAACCTAGAGCAGACAGGCTTTCTACCACTAAGAGTAGCAACAGCAACTCATCAGCAGAAGGAAGAGTAATGCCCTAACCATTTTCCTGCCAGACAAGCCCCATTTCAGAAAAGGGGCACAAAAATAAATTTTATATTAACAAAAAAACAAACAAGCAAAAATTACTCTGCATCAGGATGCCCAGAAAGAACATAGCAAGATGATAAAAAGATTCTGTTGTTTGGATGACAAAAAGAAAAAATATTTTAAAAAAACAGATGAGAAGAATTGCTTCAGTTTGAACTGGAAGAGTTTTCTTCTAAAACAAAACAATACAAAGGTATTTCTTCACATTAATTCCCCAAAGTTTTGTTTAATCTAAGATGCAGCTTTATTTTTTTTTTACATTTTCTAACTTAAAAAACACCAACTACCCCAAACAAAACACCACACAAAACAACGCAAAACCTCTTTTTATAAAATATTTGGATCTAGTTTTAATAGAAAAATGCGGGTTTCATTTTTAGATGTTAAAAAGATCAGCTTTGTCTTTTCTAAACCAAAAATATATTGCATTAAAAAATCTGGAAGTAAATATTTTAATATTTACAAATACATATAAATATGTAGTCCTACCGTTGATTGAAAATATTTATTTAATTTTAACTTGATTTTATGAAGATGTACGGTCTTTGTGAAGATTCTTGGATATAAAAGTTTGTGTAAGTCCTGTCCTTCATAAAAATTTTCTAGTTCAGAGATGTGATTCACAGACTTGATGTACACAGCTGATTTCCTAGTCACAGGAAAAGAACCATTAGAACACTAGACTTTTGATCAACTGGCATCACTCTTGATCAATAGAAAAATCACATAGCAAAAGACCAAGATCCCAAGCAGCTCAGGCAGCAGTCTGGGATTAGCTTTGTGCACCTAATTCTCAGGACTACTGAGTACCCCTGGGGATTTATATTGCTAGTCCTAAACATCTGGATTTACATTTAGCTAGTTTGGAGTTTTCCAGATGAGTTCTTTCCAACTACATCTTGAAAAAAAACACCAACCAAAAATCATTTCATCACTGCTTTTTAGAAGTCACCATCACTTATCGCCAGTTCCTAAGATGACTTGTGGAGTATACACAAGTTTATCCACCGTGTGGCCACACTAAGT
This sequence comes from Mystacornis crossleyi, assembly GCA_013400655.1. Taxonomy (NCBI): domain Eukaryota; kingdom Metazoa; phylum Chordata; class Aves; order Passeriformes; family Timaliidae; genus Mystacornis; species Mystacornis crossleyi. Next base: position 5,038 of record VYZQ01042452.1, on the reverse strand, counting down.
CTCCAGGACAATCAGAGCTTTGCTGTACTGATCTTCAGGTATTTTAAACAACCATAAATTGTGCTCATGTAAGTAGTCTGTGCTTACAGTCTTTGCTTTGAACACTGGCTTTTGGCAGAAGGACCCAGAAGAGCAGAATGCCAACTCCTGGTTCCAATCAGTTCAGAGAGTTTGGCCCTCAGTGCTGCTACCAGATAACATGCAGAATTGGGAGATGGAAGGGGAAATGGAAAAGCAAAAGCAGTGCTGGCAAATGATTACACTTTCCAGTAACGCGATCCATACATGAAGCCAACTCAACCTACAGGCTAATAACTTGCGATAAACTTATAGCTCCGTTCTGAGAGCTGAACACTCTTAGCATGGGGGGAAAAAAGAACAAACTCTTTCCTTCTTGTTAACTGAATCCTTGTGGGAGAAATAAGTTAAAGTTGCGGATATTATTTTTAGCTTTCTTGGAATGTACTCTTGGACATACTTTGCAGCCAGAAATGTTATAAATGGTCCAGGTCAGTTTGAGGAGTCGTGACAAATTTTGCCTTGCCAAATATGTCCTCTGTACTGCACTTGGACAAGAATGCCCAAGCCTGATAACCCTGCTGCAGAACATGGGGAAACCAGCGGGTTGGATAGCCACGAACTCTAATATCCTGTCATTAGCAGTCACCAGGGAAAAGTGGCCGAAACAGTTCAAGGTGGCAATTACACAAAGTCAGTTCACAGGAAAAGCTTCCTCCTACCCTCCTGGTCTCAGGGCCTGACTCCTGCCATGCTGCAGGGAGAGACTAAGGCTGTTAGAGTGCCTAGATACTTTAAAACATCAAGACAGTGCTACAAGCCGTTCTGTGAATTAGCACCTCGTTAGTGATTGGGCATTTGAAAATAAACCTTTCACAGATGTTTTAAAAAGGAAGTTTATGTTGCTTAAACATATTTCTTTGAAATATATTTATATTTGCACATGCTGCAGGGGGTGTTGGTCTACTCATACATGTGCTGCACTCCACTTTTTGGGCAAAAGGAACAGCTGCAGACAGTCACATGTTCAGCTCAAGTCCTCCATACGCTGGACACGGGAAGCTAAAATACGGGCGGAGCGCTGCCATTATAACCCTCTCCATGTCATACAGCCACGAAATGCCTGCATGTCCTCCCCACCTTAGCACTCCTGCCACATGCTTCTGAGAACAGCCCTGAATGTCCAGCACAAGCACGTCCACGGCTGCTCCTACTTTCTTATCTGCCAAGAACTGTCAACAAATGTAATGTCTGCCAAGGATACAACTCCCCTCCATTAGAAGGTAACCAGAGCATGAGTCATCTGACAAAGGACAAACCAGACATCAGATCATCGTTATCATTATCTTTACTGTGCACAAGCCTGTCCAGCAGCTGACCTATGTCAGCTCCTGTCTCAAAAGAGCTCTCAAGATTTTGCACTAAATAGATGCATCAGTGCAAGAAAGAAACCTCAATTTTAAAATGGGTCAGGGCATTCGAGAGTAATAATAACCTTTTTCATACCCTGCAAGTTTAAAAATTAACTAGTTTTCAATTTGTTTTCTTTTTAAGGTAAGACGCATAGAAATTTCTTGATTTTCTTGATATTCCTCACTTTTACAAGCGAGGAAAGGGAATTTCTGGATTACTTCTTTAATTTTTTCTTCCCTTCCCCATTCCTGTTTTGTCACAGAAAGGAGGAACAACGGGGAAAAATATGAAGATAAACCCTCCAGAATTAAAACTTCTTCATCTTCAGGTTTCTCTGAAAAGGAATGCAAAGTTCCACAAAGCTAGTTTCTACACAAAATAAAATACATTTCCTACAAGAAAAAGCTTATCAGCTGTATTAGCATCTTTATATAGATGGGGAAGGAAGGCAGAGAGGAATCAAGCTACTTCCCACTGTCAGTATGCAGTCTAGGCACAGAGCTAATAATTGAATGCAAAACTCCCCAAACCCACTTCACTACTTAGAGGGTAATACTATCCTTATTACTGACTTTAGTAGTTATCACCTTTCACTGATCCCAGCTCTTACTCATAAGCCCAAGCATAAAAGCTTCAAATACATGCACATATACCCCTCTTATGTATCTGTTTCCTGAGAAATCTCTATAGTGAGAGAATAGTTCCAGCAGCTTTTAAACTAAGTCCCCAGCTTCGCTCAATAGTTTTCAAAATGCACAAATCAAAAGTGAATGTACTTTTGTAGGTCTCAAAATAAGCAATGCAAAGCCTTCACTGCCATTCCCAATGACACCCTGTCTCAGCCACTCCACCCAGGACGTGGCACAGCCATGAAAGGCAGCTTTGCTCCCTGGCCTGTCACATTGGGTAAACCCCATTTTCCCTTGACAAAACACTTTACCCACGGTACAGTTAGTCAAAAAAAGCTTTAAATTACTTTAGCATTAGATCTAAGTGACAGGATGTGTTAGAAATATATTTCTAATCACAATTGCTTTGCTCCTCCATCATGATTGTTTCCATGTTACACAAGCTCCCAACTTCATAGGGAAACAGGCACAGCCCAAACCATGCACCATGGTTAACATCAGACGGATTAGCTCCAAGTCTCTGGGGCAATGCCTCTGAAAAGGTCAATCCACTGCTGGCAGAATCAGCTCTAGGGACGTTTGAGTCCTCTAGACCCATAAGGGACAGAAGTGGCAAACACTGTCAGCAGCCACTTAAAGCCTGAGGAGCTTCCTTACAGCACCTTTGGGAGCAGAAGAGCTGAAATCTCCCACTACCAGCCAGGATCCCAAGCGCTGCTCCTCAGAGGAGCTCACCGGTGCTGCCGGCCACTGCTGAGTGTTCTTGGAGCGAGGCTGAGCAGTGCAGGCTGCAGGAGCCCTGCCTGCCCTCGGGATGCAGGCCTGACCTGGCACTCACCCTTGGCGCTCCTCGCTCCCTCCTTAGCGCGCCCACAACGGGCATCGGCCACGGCACCTCCTGGGACAGTTCTAATGCCAGCAGGCCGTGACCAAAACACGTGGCCTGGGAGTTTGCAGGGAGCTTGGAACAATGGCTGTTGGGCCAGGAGTAGCCCATTTATCCGTGCAGCGTTAACTCAGACATCCCACGCCAGCCATGTACGTGTCAAAACTCGTTTGCTGCTTCACTGGTAATTTGAGAACCGAGCCCGTGAGGCATGGCATCGTTCCACACCACTCGCTGTGAGTGATATCTCCTCTTGATACCACAGTGGACAGCATTTAGGAGGCACCAAATTACCTTTCACGAAGAAAAAGCTACGTGAGTGCATTCCCCTGCTATACTGGTGCCAGCTCAAGCCCAGAGTAAAGTACAGCCCAGAAGGCTTGCCCAGATTTATCTCTAGGATAAGCACCAATTATTAAAGAGGAAGATTTTCTTGAAGACTAATTTTGTAGATATTTGAGAGTAGCAGAGCTTCTCCAAATAATTTAATTCACAGTCAAAAGAAAAATTAAAGAAAATTAAAACTTTCTCAGTAAGGTATCCAATTCCTTTGGTCAATGCAGCCTCCGCTTACAGGCTTTTATAAAAAACACTAAACCTTTAAAAAGTCCTTGCTCAATTCTCACAAAATTGAAGTTTCTTTAGAAGCTGTCAAACTGTTCAACATTTTAATAAGAAAAAAAGTGTATATTGTCAATGCACACACAGATAATCATCATAATAATATTCAAATATTAGTATTCTACCCAAACAAGTGTTTATAGAAAGTACTTTCCTTTTTTCCACTTCTGTAATCACACCTCTGCATAACACAGATTGAGTATTGTGACATGATTGTGGTAAATGGACCTCAAAATTTGTTGCCTCTTCTTTCTAAGAAGGATTTGGAGTTTTTTCTACTTTAATTTTTAACAAGTTTTCAACATTATCAGTTGCTGAACAGATTTTTATAGGGACAATCAGCAGAGCATCACAAGGAATCAGAAGTGATGGCAACCATAGGAAACACAGCTAAAGACTGTATCCCAGTTCAAGAGGCTACGAGAGGATACAAAAGGAAGAGTTCCCAAATCTTATGCTCACACACACAAGCACACATTCATTCCTCTTCAAGAGTTATCTTTTTCCCAGCTCCCAAACCTATGCTCTTCCCACTCCAGGCTCTGTCTCTGCTTTCTGGAGCCAGGGGATTCAGCCTTCTTTGTGCTCATGTTGCTCTAGCTGTCCCTATGTGAAAGTTGCTAAGTGGATGTGTTTGAAGTTCTGACTTATTTCAGAAAAGCAGGCAGTTTCTGTTTATCAACAAGCGACAGTTGCACCAGGAAAAAATTCCAAACTTCAGGAGTCCTCTTCCTGAGCTGGTGCATGTTTAGACTGACCCCTGCTACCCACAGGACTTCAGCCCCCAAAATATTGCTGCTCGCAGCCTCGCTTCCTGCAGGCTCAAACATTTCAGCTGCCTGCTGGGATAACTGGACCGTGGTCATCCCCAGCAGTGGGCTTGGTCATCCAGCAGAGCAGAGGAAGCTGCTGGCCCAAACTGGTGTGTGCCACTCACTCAGCACTTCAGCTGCAAACATACATGAATAAAAGGTAGATTGTGAAGGAAACGGGACACAGAGCGGTGCTCTGTGCCTCTGTCCCATGGCCTGAGCATCCTCTTCAGCAAGGAAAAAAAGGCGAGAAAACAAACATCATTATTATTCATTATTACTGAGTTCAAGATGCAGGAAAATGCAACATCCTCTGCTCCTGTCATAGTAGCTGGACCTCATCATTTGCTATTTTGCTGTTTTCCCTCATCACCTGAACGGAGATAACAAAGTAAGTCTTTTGCACAGCCCAAGGTGGTATACATGTGTACCATGGGCTACCACTTTCCTTTTGCCTAGAGCTTGCCCCCAGAACAGAACAACTTTCAGCAAGGGGGGAAGAACAAGCAACTGTAAAAAATCAATTTTTAGAAAGAATGTAGCATTATGCAATTTTCCTTATATGGCCACTGGTATCCCATGTGGAGGCACAAACAATAGCCAGCTTGGCAGGGGGTGGAGTAAGAAGAAGACTTGGGGGAAAAAAGTTATATATATAT
>VYZQ01042338.1:0-12448 GCA_013400655.1 Mystacornis crossleyi | reverse complement strand
CCCGGCGGCACCTGCGGCCCCTGCGTGGGGCCGGCCCCGTCGGGCCCTTCTGGCGGGCCGGGCCTGAGCCGGGCTCGCTGCAGGCGCCTCCGGGCCGCGGGATGGGCGGCCCTGCAGGGAGAACCGGGGACTGGCACAGGGCCGCCCGCGGGGAGCATTGCGGGTCCCCCACAGATGGGCTGTTGTTAACATCCAGTCTGCACGCAATCGTAGTTCAAATTCTGCTTTGCCCTTCCTGCAGCGTAGTGCCAGTACTGAAAGCTCCCCTGCTTCCAGGTGTCTGCTCAGACCTGTGAGCCTGGCAGCAGGCCTGACGGCCTAGCTGTGGCAGAGGGGATGCGGCATTTCTTATTTTTGGACGTGATGCGTACCGGTTTCCCCGTAGTTACGGCAGAAAATCATCCTTAGAGGTGCTGGTTAAAACAGGCAAAGCTGGAAGGACTTCTAGCGTTCCAGTGGCCACTGTGCTGTCAGATGTTGAAAAGGCTGGTAGTGGATCCAGCTGCCAGCACTGTTGTGCTGGGTGGATTTGTGTTCCTGAACAGGATGGGTTTTCTTCAGAGAAAAGTGCTAATGCAGATGTCCAAGGTAACTATCCCCAGGGAATCACTGGGCTGCACATGGGTGGGCTGCTTACAACAGAACTATTTTACATGCTATCAGTACAGACCCGCTCGGCTCCCTGTGTTGGCTTGGATGATAAACAAGCACCACAGTTGGAGAACTATGGAAAACATGAATGATGGGATTGTTTATCTAAAAGCTGGTCTGCTAATACCTTAATATAGGAATAGAAGATCCATACTTATGTCTGTAGAATACTAATTTACAGAACTCAAGACAAACAGTAGCCTAGTCAAAGGTAATCTTTTCTGCTTTTATTTTGGGCCTGCTTTTTTTGCCTACACCACTTTACACGGCCATGAGTAAATGAAGTTTAAAATGGAAGTAGTCATTCCAGTAATAGCAAATTATGTTTAAAAATTCAGTTGGTAATCTTAGTAATAGGAAGTTCTCTATAGCTATTCAAGAAAATTCCTTAGTTGTTTTGTTAAAGCCGGTGTTTTGATTTGTATCTAAGTCCTCGTGTTTGCAATGAGTAAGCAACACCAGTGTCTGGTGACATAAATCTCTGCTGTAGCTGGATGTACCAGCTCAGCAGGCATGGAGGATCCCTGTGTAGCTCTAGGCTGACAAGCACTGCTGTGGCCATGAGCAACTGGGGACCTGCAAGACTTCGGGGATAGTACCATATTCCTTTCTAAATGGATTTGTTAGAGGTTATAATGGTTGTTGCAACTGCCACAATCAACAAAACGTAGTTGGCATATACTTGTAAGGTGGATGTGACTCTGAATTAAGCCCAGTTAAAACATAACATGGGAGGGGGGGGGAGAGGGAGGAAAGGGGTGGTTTTCCTGAACAACAGTGTGCTATTACAGTCGGTTACCCATTTGTTTAGGGAGTTTCCTTTTGGAAACAGACAAAGGCTTCTAGAGGATGCTGTAGTGGCTCGATCTGTAGATGGAGTTGTATATGAGAGGGCTACTTTTTCCTCTTGGTCATAGTTGTTCAGAGCTTCTTTTTTCTTTTTAGTTTAAACTTATATCCCAGGCATATGAAGTTCTGTCGGACCCAAAGAAAAGGGACCTCTATGACCAGGGTGGGGAGCAGGCTATTAAAGAAGGAGGCCTGAGTGGCGGCAGCTTCTCTTCACCCATGGACATCTTTGACATGTTCTTTGGTGGTGGAGGCCGAATGAATAGAGAGAGAAGAGGTACACAGTTCTAAACAAGTTCTAGAAACTCTAACCATGCACTTAAGCATAAAACACCTGTGCTATGGTACTGCTGTTCTGCTGAGTGCACATAGTGTGGATATTACTTGTTGCAACAATAGAATAAGTAAACTATGATTTTTCTAGTTACTCTAGCATTAAGATTCTAATAAAGTAGATAACGTGGCTTAGCCACAGCCATCTTTCTGCTAAGTTCTGTTTATTTCTGTTGAAGGGGGTCTGGGTAGCCTGCAGGGGAGGGGGAAACATTAGTAAGTCAGCAGTTGAATTAGACCTGTTTAAGTTACCTTTTTTCCAAATCTGTGCCTCACTTGCTCATATGCTTTTGGGCAACTTGCTTCAAAGGACACCATCAACTTAAACTTCAGTAATTTTAAATCTCATGAAAATATTTGGGAGAAATTACGTGAAACTGAGTACAGTGTGCTGCCAAAGCACAGTTTGATTTTTTGTCTTTCCCATGCCCAATGCCTGTTAAAGGAGCAAGTAGTAACTTGCTGTAAAATCACTGAAATTGCTATGAAGTGGCATGGAAATTCATAGGCAGGAATAATAGCAACTTCTGAATTGACAGATCTGAAGCTGGTAGTGTCCTTGCATCTTGCTGTTTCAGTTAAGCTTATAAAAGTAGGAGTAGGAGCAGGGATAGGGTGGCTTTAATGACGCTTTGCTTAATTACAGCTCAACTTTTATGTTTGGACATAAATGGGTGGAGCTTAGTGGAAGCTGATGGAACTGCACATTCTTTTAAGGGGGCTGAGTTGTGTTCAAAGTTTGGAATGAACTCTGCATTTCTTCATTGAGACTGTGCATGAACATTTGTCTTCACAACAGCTGAACAAGTATTAATATTTCCTTTTTTTTTTTTAAAGGCAAAAATGTTGTGCACCAGTTAGGTGTATCTCTTGAAGACCTATATAATGGTATTACAAGGAAATTGGCACTGCAAAAGAATGTTATTTGTGCAAAATGTGAAGGTAAAAAAAAGTAGTGGTTTCAAACCCCTCTTCAATTTTTTTTTTGTGTTTGTGTGGATTGTCTGGGGCTGAGAAAGAAAGCCTCCAGACTTTTTACTTTTCTCTCTCCTTTTGCTTTGCCTGATCCCTGAAAGTCTGCCAGGGTATTTAGTTCTACTTATGCTTATCCAAGAATCAGTCTCTCGACCAGAGTTTTACAAAGTGATTGTTCTAATGGCAGACTAAAACTTACTGTGAGTTACAGTTAGGGGTACCTAAATTAAAACTATCTTCACCCAGAACTTGGATGTAAATGTCTATTCTGTAAAACTTTTAAATTGCTGTGTGTGGAAGTCTAGCTTGAGTTATGCTACTAATTTAACAGTTATTAAATATTCCCTAAGGATTGGTCCTCTTTGAGGTAAATTTTAATAAGGGCTTGTATCTTAGTAGTCTGCTAAATATTTAGTAAGCAGATTCTTTTCCAAAAATTAATGGAACGTTTATGTCTTGAATTTGGTATGCTGACAGTTCCTTGGAAACCAGGATTTACTGGAGGGTGGGGCAGAGGCTAATACAATAAGCTGTATAAGCATTTTGTTTGTAGAAACATCCAGCTTGTGGGGCATGCTTTGTGATGGCAACTAAATTCCATTACTGAACTTCCAGCCTGACTACTGTAATTTTTTGAGACTGAGATCCAATTTAACTCTTTTGTCCAAGGTTATGGCGGCAAGAGAGGGGCAGTAGAAAAATGTCCTGTGTGTAAAGGAAGAGGGATGCAAGTTATAGTTCAGCAGATTGGACCTGGCATGGTGCAGCAAATCCAAACTGTGTGCCCAGAATGCAAAGGCCAAGGTGAAAGAATAAATCCAAAGGACAGATGTGACAACTGCAATGGCTGTAAGGTTGTAAGAGAGAAAAAGATCATAGAAGTTCATGTTGATAAAGGTAAGAACTGTATATTTGTACAGGTTCCCTAATAATAGTCTATAGTTCTGCAGAGAATAAATGGGTTTCTTTTCTTCAGGTATGAAAGATGGTCAGAAGATAGTATTTCATGGAGAAGGTGACCAGGAGCCTGATTTGGAGCCTGGTGATGTTATAATTGTGCTTGATCAAAAGGATCACAGTGTCTTTCAGAGACGAGGGCATGACTTAATCACAAAAATGAGAATTCAACTCTCGGAGGCTTTATGTGGTTTCAGAAAGACAATTGAAACTCTGGACAACAGAGTTCTTGTCATATCTACTAGGCCAGGTAGGTCTTCAAGAGTTCTAATGCCATGTAAACTGTATCAGCTGCTTGCCTGGTTAATTGTGCCTGGACTGGCATTTTTGGGGGAGATTGTTCTATTTGGGGTTTTTTTTCTAACCAGATAATGCAACAAATTCTTGAGGTAGTCAAAGCTGTCAAATACAAAGCTGTCAAATGTCTTAAACCTCAGCCCCAGTTGGTGGATAGCCTGGAAAATAAATTTAAGAGGCAAGAATCTTAAATTCTACTAAATTACCTGTTCAGCCTGAAGGCTGTGCCAAGAAAAGCTGATTTCTCTTGTAGCAGGGGAAATAGTCTAAGTGGCCTCAGTTCTGTACAGCTTGGGTTTAGTTCTTTTGTGTGAATTGGTTACAATCTCCCTGAGGTCGCTGTGCTTGTGTACAGCCCTGCCTCGTGTGGCTGTGAAACGCCTGTCACATCACACCAGCTTAATTACAGCTCTTGTTTCCATAGGTGAAGTGATAAAACATGGGGACCTAAAGTGTATCTACAACGAAGGGATGCCTGTCTACAAGTCTCCAATGGACAAAGGCAGCCTGATTATACAATTTTTGGTAAGCTGCATGCTTTTCTGTAGCCAACATACTCATGTTTGCACATGAATAAATACTCATTAAAAAAACGTCTAAAATTGTAGGTCCAGTTTCCGGAGCACTATTGGCTCCCAAGGGAGAAACTGTCTCTGCTGGAGGCTCTGCTTCCTTCACGAGAAGATGTTATGGTCACAGATGACATGGATCAGGTAGACCTTGAAGATTTTGATCCAAACGAGCAAACCTACCGTAACAGTGCGGGAGAGGCCTACGAAGAGGATGATGAGGGTCCCAGAACAGGTGTACAATGTCAGACATCTTAAAGCAAGGTGGAGTGGATGTCATCGAAGATGTAAATTTTCACAATGAAAACTGCATGGCTGTAATAGCCACTGCTTGTGGTTTTTGTGTTCAGCAAATTGAGTTGCTGCGCTGTCAGTATCACCTTTTTGTAACTAATTTATATTGTGTTCTTGTAGTCTTTCTATATAAAGCAAATGTCATACAGCTGAGAACCAACTGAGTTGGTATACATTTTCCTTGCTGTGAAGGTTCTCAGTTTATTTCACCTGTGCTATTTCTATAAGACTTGGGCAATATTGATAGAGGCTAAGTGGAGTGTCTTATGTAAATACTTTCATACTGGAAAATTAATTTCATAGAATAAAACCTAGCAGAATAACTTCTAATAAATAGTACTTCACCTTTTCTCATGCTTCTCTTGTACTTTGTAAGCCACTCTAGAGCCCCCTTTATTTAAATAAGTTTTTCTAAGCTCAGACTCCTCTCAGCTAGTCGAGATCATTCTCAATATTCAACTTTGTGTTAGCTGCACCACTAGTACCTGTCTTCATTTTGTATTTCAGAAGCATTTTGTGCATGCCCCCCTCTCTGCCTTATAGCCCTCTTCTGTGTTCTGTGGGTTTACAGTAGCATTCCTTCAGCTGCTTCTCTGTGTAAGTGTGACTTAAGGTTACAAACTGTCCTCTAATGTGTTACAAACAGGCAAATACTTCCAAATAAAAGTTTGACCTTTCAGAAGCTCAAGCTTTGTATTTCAGCCTTCCCTAGACAGGGTTTTTACTTCCTCCTAGGCATTGTATACTTGTGCCTTAACTAAAATGAATAAACCAAAATCACATGCCTTGGCTATACCGCTGCTGTTTTATAACACACATGATACCACAGTACAGTGACAACATTAAAGCTTTTTTCCCTTGTACTGTTTTCTAGTAGTGTTTGTACTTAGTCAGGGTTAGAAACAACTGGTGCCCTTTGGTGTAATTAAACCATGATGAACGATCTCCATGTACCACACAATTGTTGAAACAGGTGTTCAGCTTAAGTGATCCTCCTGCACTCACTGGGACCGCATCAAGACAAGCCCAGGCTGTCACTGCCCACGTCTCTAACACAGCCTCAGTCACTTTCCTTCTGCTAAAATAAGCTGCTGTCAGACTTGGCCTATGCGTTCTGGCTCTGGTCTATTTACGGTTAAAGGCAGGGGCGATTAACTGAGCAGTTACTTCACCCATGACTACATATTTCCAAAAATACTTTTGTCCAAGAATTAGACACAAGGACTTGCAGCTGTAGCTTTTATTTTAAAAAAGTAAGGCTTTCTCTCATGCTAAACAAAATCAAAATTAGATACAAACATATCTGATTCTGCAGATCAGTATGAAATGCTTTTATTATACTAAAAAATTACATAGGGCAGTAACAGTCCTTGAAACTGCCACAAGAGTTTACCAAAACATCTGAGTCAAGACATTTAAACTGGACAGTCATAAATGTGAATTTCTTGGTCATCACCAACGGACACAATTTTGGACCCACTTCCATTGTATTTCACTCCCCAGACCTGTAAATAAGACAGATGCAAGCTTACCAAGAGAGGACAAAGAAATAAAAGCTTTGTGGCAGTCATATTTATATTACAAGCAGAACAAGAAGAAGTATTTAAAAGTCACCTGATGAGAGCTGGTGCAATTACGACTTCTGCTTTAACAGCAGCTGAGGCTGCTGAACCAGAGCAGGACACTGCCATCTAAGGAGCCTGACGAGTTCCTACACCCACTCCCACTGACGGGATTACACAAGCCCGAGATACTTGATCAGAGCAGAAAAGTACTTGCCCCAGTTTGCATAAATCAGCCTAAGCATTTTCACTCTTGCCTATCCTGCAGCCCTTTCTGAAAATAGTATTTTACAGTGCAGGAAAGCAAGAGAGGAAGTATTTGTTGTGCAGACTGACACATGACAGACTGAAGAATGATCTGGTTTATCCTTGAGCTCTTTCAGAGAGCCATTTCCCTACCAGTGCAAACTTGCTTAGAAAAATTCAGGTCAGTCCTCTGATTCTAGACAGTTACACAAGCTCCTAAGTGACCCCCTTCTCCATCAGAATGGTATCAGGAAGGCTGAAGGCTACCCAGCACATTAACGTCAACTGCAGAATGGGTATACTGACAACAGTATGTTTTGGGCATTCTTGTATTATTAATATTTTGCATTAATACCAAAACTCAGCATTCCCAATAACTGATACAGCTCTGCTTGCTACAGATTTAATGAGATTATAGATAACAGCTAAAACAACAGGGGAAATCAAATCCCACTTGGTACTTCAGTATTAAAACCCCCATAGCTGTAGGTAACTGAAAAAAAAGGTTACCAGCAAAACAGTGCTACAGAAGAAAGAGTTCAAATAAAATCTGGAAGAATACCTTTTGTTTCTTGCTCAGTGATCCATTAAAATATAACACTGTTCTATTTATCATCTGACATTTGGACAAAGAGTAGATGGGTAGACACCTAACTCCTCCCCTCACAAATAGCTATCACTGAGCAATAAATAAAAACCCTACAGTATTACAGACACTGGAGGAGGAAAAGGTCCCAAGTTTCAAGGCTGCTTTCAAGCATCTGTTTAGATAATTCCATCCTTTTAAATAAGTATTTCCACCCTTACACATGCACATGCTGTGTAAGTGACAGAAATAAGTAAGACCAGAGACAAAGGTAACAGAGTCTGGTAAGACTTTGGCCACTCAGGATTGCCTCTGTTTGGGCCTGAAAAACATTAATTACTTGGAAGAGATCAGCATACACACTTGGGAATACCAGTTCAATATTAAGTGCCAAATAACCACAAACAACTTCTAAAATTTCATGGCAGCGAGCTAAAGTTACTGCATTACTGCGAGGCTGGAGCTGCAGCACCGAGGTGAAGCACCAACGTGCACAACTACACAAGTTCTCCCGGGAACATGGTGACTTAGGGAATAGCAGCCATACCTGGTCCTGGTGGTCAAAGAAAGTATGGACACAGGTCCTCGTTCCAGCATCCCAAACTTTTACACTTTTATCAGATGAACTGGAAGGAAAATAACACTGATCAATGTTTAAATTAATAGACTAACTTAAGTTGAATGCAAGCATTATAAGGTCTCATGTGGTAGACACAAGAAACCCTCTTTCACCCATCAAATACAGGGATGAAGTAGCAAAGGACTGCATCTTCTGCCAGGTTCCATTATCTTTAAAATAAATTTACTGTTCCAACATCTGCAATGTGAAAATGAAGACTCCCATTTTGGCCAAAAAAATCCTTCAGGTAAGTTCTTTGGGTAAGAAAATTCCTGTTACATATACTTGGTCCCCCAACTGCCTCAGCTGTTTTAAGAATAAATACTAAAGTTCAAGTAAATTAATGTACTGCTAGATTAGGTTGTACTTCTTGATTCAACAGCAATTTTTCAGCTGTTCAAACTGCCCTTGTCTTAGGTGTTTTTCAGTTGTCAGGAACTACACTGCAGTGGGATGACTTACTCTGTAAAATGCTCTCACTACAGCTGGTATCACATCACAGATTGGCTCTTGAGCCTTTATGTTATGTCATTATAGATCCCACTGCAATTTGTACACATTTAATTTCTAAGATCGATCTCCCCTTATAAAATTATTGTTTTTTCAGTAATCATAAACAATTAAAAATCATCAATACCTGGAAACAAAATGGGTATCATCGGGACAAAATGCTACGTTTAAAACCCAGGATCCGTGCCCACTTAACGTGCCAGCCAAGTTTGCATGTTGCCTGTGGAAACAACACGTGTTAACATTTGCTTTGTGAGTTCAGGGAAAAACCAACAGGAATATACTCTAGCTAATGCAGTCAAGAATGGTTCAATGGAAGGTGACTTCTGGACATTTGTTCATCCAAGCTGAACTGGTGTTACAGCAGATTCTGTTTTTTCCATTTCAAATAGTTAACATAAAAAGAAGTCACTAATGAGATACACTGGAGGACAAGATAGTTTCACCAAAGTCAAAGCAACGCAAGTTTAGGGGTGTGAAGACCACAGACCACTGAAGCAGGGCCTTTTCCTCCCCAGGGTCTTCCAAGGTATTGCAAGAGGCAACAGAAATAGGTCATAAATATAATTTCTTGTGTACAGAACAGATATTTAGAATAGACTAACGCAGGCTCACAGGAAAGATACACAGAACAATTAGCTTGTTGCTTACAGGCAAATACGAGGAAAGTAATCTGTTTTCAAGTTACAACTGTCTTCTACCAATACACTTTTAAAAACTATCTCAGGATGTAGTATTTTATGAATTTAAATTATTTCTTATATACAAAGTCACCAAAAGCTGACAGGAATTCTAGAGAGCAGAGGGTGTGATCTATTTCTCACAGGACCAGCCTCTCTAAGCAGCTGTTCTCGTGCCAGCGTGGCTGGCCCGGCCCCCACTCACACGTCGTAGATTTTGATGTAGCCGTCGTCGGAGGCGGTGACGAGTAACTGGGAGTCGGGGGAGAACGTCAGCGAGCGGATGGGCATCGCGTGGCCTGCAAGGCACAGGGACACGGATTGGGACCTGGTATCCCTCTGCCTAACGCCAGTGCTCGGGAAGCTACACCACAGCAGCACCCCCTGCTCAGAAAGAGCAGCCTCTGAAGCCTCTTTCTCTCTGGAGGCTTCTTCCCGCAACAGAAAATGGAAAGGGAGAACAATTCTCAATTTTGAATGTTAAGGCGTGTCTGCAACACAAAGAGTATCTTATTTTTTTTTCAGCTGTGGATCTTCATTAGAAATTATGTCATATTTTATAGTATGATTGAGTATTTAAGTGGTTGGGGTTTTGGTTACAACTGGGCAGAAAAAACTGCATGAACATTAAAAGCCCATTTATCTGCTGGAAAAATGCATGTCTTCTACAACATAAAATGTTCAGTTATTTTTTAAAACAGTAATAAATTGCTGTAGAACAGATACCATAAGAAAAAGAAAAACCATATGCATGGCAGCACACATTTGGCTTAGCTTCATTCCCATGTACTTTTCTGCAATACATGGAACTAAAATTTAAGAATTTAGTTAAGCATTACTGACTGAATCTTTTGAAAAAAGGTATTTATGATGCAAGCCTGAGTTTACAGTTTGCCTCTAATATTTTAAGTGGTTTAGGTTAGAGCACAGTAAATAACTAAATACTAATAATACTGTCTAATGGACAGAAATGTCAACTCGCTAATGCCAAGGCTGCTGTAGCTTATTCTGACTTGCTTTATATCCTTTAATTTTGTCAGAAATGAGGCCAGAACTTGGGTATTACAAATAACCAAACCATACCTTCTAGCGTATGCAGAAGTTTTCCAGTTGCAATATCAAAAATATTGATAATGCCATCTATTGCTCCACTGGCCAAGTATTTTCCATCTGGACTCTGTAATAAAACACAAAGTGTGATTCAACATCCGTGTGCATTTTTGCTGTGTAACCCCTGACATTCCCTTGGCAACTTTTCACAAATAATGATCTAAGCAAGACACCTGGGCTCCAAAAAGCCTGAAGACTATAAGCAAGATTAAAATGTATTTTCCAGATGTGCATGGGGGAGATGTCACACCATTTGTATTTGCACCTATGGCTGTCACTTAGTATTACTGTAAAGATAAACTGATAGATGGAAACAAAAATAGCTATTTACAACATATTACAGCAGTAGCAATTTCTCATAAGAAATTATCAATTGTGCTTCTTACATATGCAATGCTAAGGATGAACTTTCCTCTGGTGTCCAGAGAATATTCCTTCTTTCCAGTTTCAACACCAAAAATATTTACTTTCCCCACATGACTTCCTGTTGCAAGGTACTGGGAATCAGGTGAAAAAGCCAGGGACCAAGCATCAACTGTATTATAAAGAAAAAAACCAGTTAGCTGGATCCTGTTTGTAGTTCTTATTCAACAGTGTCAGTTCTGCATGCATCTGTTTAGACATTTAACCCTCTGAGAGGGTACAAACTGATCAAGTTACCCCTTCCGTGTAATTAATGGAGTGCATCTTGAGCCACTTACTTCCATTTAGTAAAAGATTACATTTTCTAGTAAGACCCTGATCTTATGAGACCCTCCTGTAACAATAAATTTAGAATTTAAGACTGCACCAGTTAAGTCTAAATTCTTACTTTTCTCCTAGTACCAAAAGATTGAAACTACTGAAAAAAGCAGCACTGGTATGTAGCAAAGCACAGAAGATGCAGGAGAAATGCAGATATACAAACATAACGCAGACAACATTCCTGCAGCTGAATGGAAAAACCCACTGGTGTTTATAGCAGTGCAATGTATTTATCTGGCACGATGTAATTCACAGGGTTTTTTTCTGTAAGCTTAATATTAATTGCCTAAAACACTGCAAGACTGTTCTTAAAGTTGTGACTTCCAGTGGACTCATGAAATACTTGGAGTAAGACCTCAGGCCCTGAATTCCAGCTTGGAGAACACTAGCATTGATAACGTTGGTAACTGTTTTGACTTGCTGGCTCAGGATTGGATGTGCTGCACAGAAAAGGATCACGTGCATGGCTCAAATTCATTGCAGTGTTATGAACAATGTTCGGAGTTCCTTTGTAAATCAATTTGAATAAGCACTTGAATTCTTTCTTCCAAGTATCCTTTTATCAATACGTGTGTAAGAGCAAGCTGGTTTCCATTCTGCTTTATGCACACAGCAAAAAGTCAATCTGTGTGTACCTGAGAAAGCACAAGCGTGTAAAAATAAATGTAAAATCGTCTGGTGCTGCTTTGTCTCGAGTTCATAAAACCACTATGACTTCTGCAAATAGGAGAAAGATTAAACCCCCCCAACACCTTCATCCCCTCATGTACCCCAAGCCCCCACTGCTCAGTATTTGCCAGGAAGAGTCAGCACTGTTCTCACAGAGCCAGCTCAGCACTGGTATCTCACCAGGGCCGGCATCTATGGACTTGATCTGTTTGCCAGTCTCTAAGTCCCAGAGGCGAATGTGGGCGTCCAGGGAGCTGGATGCTGCAATGGCACCCGTGTGGCTGATGTCCACAGACACCACCCCCAGCTGGTGACCCTCCAAAGTCCACTGCAGGTCCAGCTTCTCATCGTTCCTTCGGTGCAAGGGAAAGAAAAGCCTCGTTAGGAACAGCTGCGGGTCCTGAACGATTCCCCAGCCTCACACAAAACAAACAATCCACATTCCTCCACTTGCTCGACACAAGGCAATCCAAGTCCACCCTTGAAATGTGAAGGGCTACACACAAACTCTCGGTACTCAAAGAGCTGACAGATCAATAATTTACCACATTCCTGAAAAGCAGGTACTTCATCCCACCAAAAAAAAGTCCCTCACACACCAGTCTGCGGGTGCTCACAGAGCTGATGCTCACCTGGGAGCTCAGCACAAAGTGCCACGACTGACATTTTCACAGTCGCCACAGCCAAGCTAAACCTGCCACTGAAGTGAAGCACATCCTTCACACTGCCTTGCCTGAGAGATAGAATAACTTCTTTGCAAAAGCACACTTCCATGAGAATTATCAGGATTTTTTTTT
>VYZQ01042337.1:0-30357 GCA_013400655.1 Mystacornis crossleyi | reverse complement strand
CAGGGCCCGGCCTGCCCCGCTCCCGGCGCTGAGGGGGCGGCCGGACCCGGTCACCGCCCCCCGGCATCTGCTCTGTCTTCTCTGCAGAGGTTTTTCCGGGACACGGTTATGGGTGACCAAATCCAGTTCATTGTTGAGAAGCTCAATCAGGAGCCCTTCAGGAAGAACTACAATTTGATATCGTTTGACTCCCTGGAGTCGCTGCAGCTGCTGCAGCTGCTCAGTGATGTTCTGGGCGAGATTGACCCGAAGGTAAGGAGGGCACTCAGAGGTGCTCAGACCTCCCGAGGTGGCTTGACACTGCAATTTGCTTTTATTTAGGTCTGGCTCAGTATAATCCTGCGGTGTGTTTGTTTCACCGAAACAGCTTGTATGAATCTTCCAGGAAATAAATGTGCTTGGCAAGAATCCTTCCTGCCTATACGTCTGAGTGCTCTTGGCAAACCAGCAAATGTTTCTTGGGACAGGGAGGCAGCATCCCTGTCCCCCAGAGGCTGATGACTCTATTTTTCCTGTGAAATTAAAGATACAGATCTTGGTTCATACTGACAATTGTGTTAAGTCAAAGTCAGGCTGTGTCTTGCACACACCCAGGGCAGGAGCCGAGCGAGAACTGAACCTCACGACTGTGCTGTTGCAATGGAAATTAAATCCCTCTCCTTGGAGGCTGCCAAAAGCGTGTGTGAGATCAGGAGGGACCATTCATACACCTGGGGTGTGGATACCTGTGCCTTGGAGTGCCAGGATACCTGGCTTCCCGGGAGGATGTGGTCAGTGTGACTGCACAGATGAGATCCCATGAGCAGAGAGAAGGAATTCCTAGAGTAAACTGAGCTGAATACTCATGTTGCAGGAAAATCCATTAGAAGAGAATTGAAGTTTGGTGATCTAAGGGATGCTCTGTATGGAGCATCTCACTATCATCTGGTGAATTAATAAAGTCAATTCTTTCAGTGTTGCCAGTTAATTAACATCACTTGGACAAACAAGTTTATAAAAATAATAATAACATAACTGATTATAGTAAATACCATAGTGTTATCCTAATAATTAATAATTAATTATTAAATCGATTGTTTTATAATAGTTACAATAATTTTTACTGTATTAATAATAACTAATAACGAGCAATTCCTTATTTAATTTTAAAAACCGTTTAGCATGCTGTCGACATTAGAGAGGAGCTGCCAGAACAAACAGCTAAAAGAATGCTGAATCTCCTTGGAATCCTCAAATACAAACCTCCAGGGACCGTGCCAGACCTGTGAGTACCTTTTTGCCTGCAAATCGCGCTAAAACTCCTTCTTTAGCCTCTGTGGTCACGAGCTGTAGTTGCGGGGGGCTGCGCTCCGATGTCCCCGCGGGTGCGGGGTGGGATCCCAGGTGTGGCTGCAGGTGAGCGCTGCCCGCACCTGCGCGGGTGCAGTGGCGGCTCCGGCCGGCAGAGGGCGCCAAGCAAGGTGGGATACTACCGGCTCCGGCCCCGGTACCGGCCCCGGCCCCGGTGCCGGTCCGGTCCCGTCTCACCTGCGCCAGGTGAGCCCAAATCCCGCGCCCCCGCACCCCCCGCTCTGCCGGCATCCCCCAAGGCTGTCACAGGAAACGAGGAGTTGTCGCTGCTGGTTTTATCCTTTTCGTGTGTTACGGGGTTTTTATCTGGCTCAAGGTAGAGGAATTGGGAGCCTAAATTGCAGACTTCCAGCTCGGAATGGTTTGGGTTGCAAGGGACCTTAAAGATCATCTGTTCCGACCTGCTGCCATAGGCAGGGACACCTTTCACTAGACCAGGTTGCTCAGAGCTCCGTCCAACCTGGCCTTGGACACTTCCAGGGGTGGGGCAGCCACAGCTTCTCCCGTCACCCCTTGNTCTCCGGGCACCCTGTGCCAGGGCCTCACCACCCTCATAGGGAAGAATTACTTCCTAATATCTAATCCAACCCTGCCCTCTGTCACTGTGAGGCCATTCCCCCTTGTCCTGGCGCTCAAGGTCCTGGTAAAAAGTTCCTCTCCATCTCTGTCTCGTGCTCCCTTCAGGTTCTGGAATGTGCACATCCCTCAGCCTTCTCTTTTCCAGGCTGATCAAACCCAATTCTCAGCCTCATCAAGAGCGTTTTCTCTTTTAACAGCATTACAAAAATCATTAGGCAAGTGGAGAAGGAATGTCAAAACATTGCAGATCTTTTGTTCCAGGCCAGCATTCTTTTGTTTGAGATTTATTGGCATTTTCTCTTGCTTGGTTCCATACAGGAGTGCTTTTCGCCAAGGGCTGGTTACTGGAAGCAAACCTGTAATTCATCCTGTCTTATATTGGCTTCTTCAGAGGACCAGTGAACTCAAGAAAAGAGCTTACCTGGCACGTTTCTTAGTGAAACTGGAAGTGCCAGCAGAGTTCCTACAGGATGATACTGTGGCTGACTTCAACAAACAGGTACCATTTCTCATGAATGCCAACATTTTATGTTAATTAAAGTGCCAGTGGGAGGAGGGATAAATGTATCAGGGAGTTAATGCTGGGATACGTGTTCAAGTGAGTTATGTTAAAAGCTTGTTGGAATCAAGGATAAGCAAAGATTCATAATAAAAAGTAGATTTTCTTTCAATAACCCTGAAATTATGTATTAATAAGTAGCATTGAATTAAAAGGCCCTAAGCCCATTAAGTACTGGCTGCCAAATAATGTTCAGAGCTGTGTTGGCTTAGACAGACTTACAGTTCTTAGTTTTTGAACAGTTTTGGGGTTTTTCTCTATGAAATATGACCTGGATATTTTTAACTTTATAAATTACCACTTCAAACAAGTCCAGAAAATGTTGTGACCAAAAGTTGATGTCTCCTAGTTGTCCATTGATTGTATTTGGTAGTCATGATAGTCAGCTGATAGTATTTGATGCCTAATATTTGTATTAGCCTTATTCCACTATTGCTTTAACCATTTATTTTTTTGTGAATAAGGAAAAGATTTCTTTTTTTCTGTGCTGACATTCCTACTTATTATGCTCCCACTTCTTTTGTGAGCATTAAATGTTGATTTTAGATAGTCAGACTGGGTGGGTTTGAAATGTAAAACTTGAAGTGAACCAAAGTTTTGGGTTTATTATCTGAGGTACATATTTACTTATTTTTTTTCCAGTTTTCTGCGCCTTTTGTTGTGTAAAACCACAGTGGTTTTGAGTGTTTGTAAGAGGTAACTTCATCTATTAACTGTGCACCAGCAAAGCTGAACAGTCTGACTGAGGCTTGACTAAACCTTTTATTTTTTTGTTACCTCTAACAATATTGGATTTATACCTTGAAATAACTCAGCAGAAGTAGCAGAGAGAGAAAGGAATGCAGATTGTATGTTTTGTAGAGTATGTCACAGTCTTAATATCCACCTCCATAATTTCCATTATGTAATATGTGATCCTTTTTGGGATTACAGTAATAGAACCATCTTATTAAACTAATACCCTGCTGATTAATTCAAAACACAAGCTGGGGTAATAGAATGCCTTACTGCAATATAACATGACAGTGCAAATATTTAGATACTAATGAATTAAACAATTAGCCTAAATTATTTAGATACAGTCTCGCAATGGTGTCTTTTAAGGGAAGTTTCAAAAATGAGAGTCCTTATAACATGGTCAAGTTTTATGGGTGTGTAGAATTAAGCTCAAATGGACTTTAGTAAATTACTTTCAGAGGATACTCAGCAACCTGCCACCTTCCCAGCTGTGATTTAGACACTGGATTGCCTGCAATATATAATTTAAGAAATAAGCAACTTCAGGCATTAATCTAGTTGTTCAGGCTTCAGTGAGTTGCTCCCAGGTGCCAGATATCTCTCTTTCCATATGGGAACCTGAGTGGGTTTTTGGTCATTTGAGTGTGTCCCTCATTTCAGGTGCATGTGGGGCACCCATAGTGAAAAGTGAGAATGTTTTTTAGTTATGATCCATCAAACTGTGCTCTGCCCTTGTTTGAATCCTGCCTCTGGCCTTGAAGTTTCACATTCCAATGAAGAAAAGATTTATGGAACTCCTCTTTTGACAGAGGTAGAGACACACAAAGGAAAACTCTGGGACACCAGCAGTGGGAATGCAGTTGCTCAGAGACCACCTGCTCTTTCATTTTTGGTAAAGGACTTCCAGAGTGCACAGGGGGTATCGTGGAAGCCACTTGGGTTTTACTCCTGCATTTTGTAACTTGCTTCTCCTTGTCCAGCCCGTGCATTCCTTGTCACACCTTTATTTGCCACTTAATCCAGCTTTTATGATTTTATCTTCTTCTCCTTAGCCATTTTATTGCTGTTTTTTTTAATTCCTTCCAGCTTGTCAGTGTGTGCTTGATACTGAAAGAACCAGAACTGAGCAGAGCACTCTGGCTGCTGCTTCCCCAGGGTTTTATAGAATGGAACTGCTGCTTCACTGCTCAGGGCTCTGATGCCTTTGTTTGAACTCGCCTTTGCTGTTGCCATTTGGTATTCACCTTTCATATCAGCTGCTCTTTCCAGGAAGTAAAAAAGGACTTGATACTCTCCTTTCAGATTTTTAGATTTTTCCATCTCATTGAAGGGCTGTTTCTGTGGAGATTATCTTTCCTTATACCTCAGCTCGCGTTCCTCGGAGTTGAATCTAAATTTATTTCCTCTCCATATTTCTAAACTCTTGCTGTCCCCTGTTATTTCTCTACCCACACAGACTTTCACACTGCCTCTCAGTTTAAGATTCCTGGTGGGCAAAGTACTGGTGTGGAAGTAGCACACTGTCTCCTTGTCTCTGAGTGCTGAGCTGCATCTGCCAATCTCTGGGACGTTCCGAGGGTTATGCAATGTGTCACAGCCATTTCTCACATGGTAACTCAGCTGTGCTCTTGGGCCACTCTGGAAACTCCAGCCCCGCTGCTTCCATCTAGAGTGTTGTTAGAGCAAACTCTTCCTTTTGGGGCTGATAAATTTGTGCATGTGGTATACACAGACGTATAGTAAGAGAGAGTAATTTGTTAATTTGTCCCTCTCGGGTGACATCTTACCTTCCTGATTTGCNGCTGTTTTTTTTAATTCCTTCCAGCTTGTCAGTGTGTGCTTGATACTGAAAGAACCAGAACTGAGCAGAGCACTCTGGCTGCTGCTTCCCCAGGGTTTTATAGAATGGAACTGCTGCTTCACTGCTCAGGGCTCTGATGCCTTTGTTTGAACTCGCCTTTGCTGTTGCCATTTGGTATTCACCTTTCATATCAGCTGCTCTTTCCAGGAAGTAAAAAAGGACTTGATACTCTCCTTTCAGATTTTTAGATTTTTCCATCTCATTGAAGGGCTGTTTCTGTGGAGATTATCTTTCCTTATACCTCAGCTCGCGTTCCTCGGAGTTGAATCTAAATTTATTTCCTCTCCATATTTCTAAACTCTTGCTGTCCCCTGTTATTTCTCTACCCACACAGACTTTCACACTGCCTCTCAGTTTAAGATTCCTGGTGGGCAAAGTACTGGTGTGGAAGTAGCACACTGTCTCCTTGTCTCTGAGTGCTGAGCTGCATCTGCCAATCTCTGGGACGTTCCGAGGGTTATGCAATGTGTCACAGCCATTTCTCACGTGGTAACTCAGCTGTGCTCTTGGGCCACTCTGGAAACCCCAGCCCCGCTGCTTCCATCAAGAGTGTTGTTAGAGCAAACTCTTCCTTTTGGGCTGATAAATTTGTGTATGTGGTATACGCAGACGTATAGTAAGAGAGAGTAATTTGTTAATTTGTCCCTCTCGGGTGACATCTTACCTTCCTGATTTGCAAATACACTGTGTATTACAAGAGATGAAAATACTGAGGAAATTGTGAAGTTCTGATTGTCCCTTCAAATGGAAGATAATGCACTGTGATTTTTTTTTACTTCTGCTTTACAAGTTGACAGGCTTTTGCAATGAAAAAATGTCTTTTTATCTTATTCTCGCCATATTTCTATGTCTACATTTACTGTCTTAGTAGTAAAACAGTGTGTTGATCTGAAAATCCTTAGACACAGAGCTCATTCTGCACCATTTCCCTTTCATTTTGCAGTATGAAGAACTCATGGAAGCATTTAAAAACCTACATAAGGAGCACGAGCAGCTCAAAATATCTGGTTTATCTACTGCAGAAATCAGAAGGGTAAAAAAACTCCACCGTTTTTAATTTTGTTGGGTTTTTGAACGTCGGGTCCGTGTTTGTTGGCTTTGGGGACAGCGTGGAAGCCGTGCAGGCCAGAGCTGGTGGGCACTGCAGCTGCCTCTTGCAACTGCTCTCTGCTGGCAAACAGAAAGCCCTCGCTCGTGTTTAGAGCTGAGCTTTCTGAAGCAGATTGAGGCACGAGGCTGCCAGGACTCCGTGCAGCATGATTTCCAAATATTAGAGCTCCATTTCCTCTGAATGCAAACCGATACAAAGCCTGTTGCTTTCCTGATAGCGGCTAATAATTCCAGAGGGTGCTGAATGAATTAAGGGCTTAAGTCAACAGAAATGATGAACCCACGTGGCTCAAGTGTTAAGTAGAGATATTTGATATTTGCTCTGTTTCAGCAAAATAATTGAGCTTGTGTGCAGCTTTCCAGTGGACACGCAGACAAGCCAAGCAAATGTTGGGATAAGGTCTACATTTGGAGAATTCATTTTCCTTTCTCTCATGACTATCAATCTGTGGAGCCCTGCTGTTGTAAAATAGGACTAAAGGAGAATAATAAGCAGCTACATGTTTCAGCACCACAAAGTGTTTCTTTTTAGACAGTTTTAATACAAAAAGTGGCAGCAGACATCGCTCATAAGCAACTTCATGCAAATTGGTCTGCCAGGAAGTGGGTAATGCTGGTGACATTAAGAACATATGTCAGACTGCATCGGATGTTGAATTCATGCTGATTTTTCCTTGGTGGTTTCTGTTTGTTTGTTTTTATTTTAGAGAAATCCACCTGCTTTTATTTTAAATGTTCACATTAATACTCAAGGATGCAGATGAAGAATGTTAGCATAAAGAGAGTGGGAACTGTGGGGGAAGTAAGAGAGAAGAGAGATTGGAATCCTGGATGTTTGATCATAGATCAATAAAATTATAACCGCCTCCGTGTATTCAGGGAAGAATTCTGATTTTCATATTAATTCGAAGAGAGTTTAGTCCAATCCAATATACATGGGGAATAAATTAATATTTCTTTATCCATATTTTCTGCTTTTTAGGACATCAGTGCAATGGAAGAGGAGAAAGATCAACTGGCCAAAAGAGTAGAGCGTCTTAAGAAGAGGGTAAGAAGAGAAGTAACACTCCTACTCCAGTTTCATAATCCTTGGTCTGCAACTCCGATTTTGGAATGCAAACAAGGATTAAGATAAACACTCTGTATGTCTAGGAAGGAATCAAGTAACTAATTGACCCACAGGGAATCTCCCCAGGCGTTGATCCAGAGCTTTTAAGAATCTTGAGTCCAGTCCTTAGCTGTCATTTCTGAGTAGTAACGTGTGTGGAAGGGAAGTGCTAAGTGGGCTTGTGAGACATATGATCTCTTTAATGTATTTCTCAACTATCTGACAGCAACATGCACTATTTATCCACTTGCTGTAGGTGGAGACAGTACAAAATCATCAACGGATGCTTGAAATAGCAAGACAGCTTCGCTTAGAGAAAGAGAGAGAAGAATCTCTGGCTCAACAGAAACAAGAACAAAAAAGTCAGGTACTGGCATAACAACATACCTATTAAAATAAAGAGTTGTTGATGTTTGGGGATCGTGCATTTTAAAAATACGTCAGGAACAACAGGAGAGAGTTTCTTCCAACCCCAGAAAATTAAATCCCATTTGAAAGATCTATGTACATTTTAAAGGAAGAGGCTTGACCCTGCAAGTTTTGAACACCACAGTGAAGGTACTTGGCTGCCTCAGCTCCCACTGACATCATCCTTTAGCATTCTCAGGAAACGTTCCATGATTTACTGCTGGAGCACCCGAAGGGAACTCTTCATATTTATGGTAGTGAGCAAATGTTTCCTTGGTTTGATTTCTACCTCTGTGATCTGCATGAAGATTTCAGGGGCTGAGCAACACAGCAAGTACCTCATCTCTTTCCTGGGTGGGGGCAATATGTATTCAGGAGCAGCCTTGGAATTTAGGCTCCTAAATTTGGGAAAAATGATGTCCTGAGAAGCCCTGGGAGCAGTTGACATCCAAGTGTAAGGGTGGGTTTTATTCCTGACCTGTGCAAAATCCACTGCCATTTTGCTACACCATCTCACCAAGTTCTGTAGCCTGAACTTAACACTGTTAAAATGGGAAAAGCTCTCAGATTTCTCATGTTGCAGCCTGTGTCTGGATGTGGGATCAGTGGGAATCAGTGGCCTCTCAAGCTGTTGGGTCTTTGCTTGAGGTTGAGTGAGATCACGACTAAAATGAATGTGATGTCCAGCTAATTCCAGTTCTCACTACACATCTCTCTAAGTCACAAAAATGCAAATCAGCTGGATCTTGTCTGGCAGGAAGCTTTCCAGACTGCTCTCAGGGTGGACAGTGGATTGCTGTGACAACCCAGCTGCATTGCAGGATAAAGGAGAGTTATCTCCTGCAATCCTGATTCCTGCTGCCTTTTGTTGTTGTCGTAATGTTCAAGCCACTCATATTTTTGGTTGAAAATTGCTGGATGAATTTCTGCCATCAGAGAAAATATCACTTGGGAGAACAACAACACTCTTCTCAATTAACAGGAGGGAATATCAAGTAAACCCAGGCCAAGTGTTGAAAATTTGGTCTGTCACATTCCCTCGTGAAGCAGAAAATCACCAGATGTTAGAGCTGCCATGTTTTGTGTTTGGGGCTCTTTGGGGCTCTGTTGGTTTAGTTATTTGCTCATGGATTTCCAAGGAATGAGCCTGTGTGTGTCCAATTGTGTCTCCAAAGTTGTTCCACGCGGAGCAGAGGCTGCAGAGAGCCCAGGTCCAGCTGAAGGAGATGCAGCACGTGGTGGCAGATTCAAAACCAGAAAGTAAGTAGGGCTTTTCCTGTTGCATCCTAGGTTAGTGTGGTGCAAAACGTGCCCTAGAATGGTGTATAAATTACTTCCAAAATGATAGAATGGGACTACTTCTCAATTTAAATCTAGTAAACCAAGTCATTGTCCTGCCCTTTCCAGAACATTTACTGTTTCAGTTGCATCACACAACTGCTTTGGCAGCTCTTCTGAGTTAAAGGCTTTTTTTCAGTCACCACCTTGTAGCATTGTCATTACTTTCTAATTTTACTTTGATTTTTTTCAATGATTTTCATCTGCCACTGAACCACAAGTGGAACTAAAGGAGTGTCTGAACCATCTTCTCTCCTCACTGGGACTTGCAGTGGATTCTTTAACTGTTCCTTTTTTTGCAGTAGCTATCAGAGAGTTTATACAGCAAAGCTGTGTCAACATTACTATTTCAGTTCCTGGGTTTTTTTAAGGCCAATGGGAACTCGATGGGTTCAGTTCACAGAAGGAAAGGTAACATTATAAAAAGCCAGTAAATATGTCATTTAATCACTGAGATGAAAATAAAGTTAACATATTTAATTTCCTTATCTCGAGTCCTGCTTGCAGGGCAAAAAAACAAAAAGTATTTAGATGTTCCCAATCAAAGCCTGGAGTCATTACTTAAGAAAACTTGTGTTGAAATTTTGCCCAAACAAAGACCTCAGGACTCAGCTTTGTAATTGCTTTCCCCAGTTACAAAGGCACTGCCTGTAGCAGCAATTACAGAATGCCAACTGTGGGGTTTTTTTAATAATTGAAATTAGGTGACCACAGTGCACTGAATAGGTTCCATTTATTTTAAAAGCTTTGTTGGTCTACAAGGTAGCACAATTTATTTCATTTTGAAAATTCCCTTTGGCTGCAGTTTGGTACCTCAGCTGCCTCCTGGTATCAGTGCAGCCTTGTCTGCTGACAGTGCAACAGCTGGATGTTCCCTGGAAGTCAGATCCTTCCCTCTAAAAGAAACTTCTTGCATTTTTAATGCTTCAGGTGTTTTTACTTCCTAAATAAGATAAAATGTTGGAAGTTGCTGCTAATGAGCAGAGGCTTTGTTGTTTGTCTTATGGATTTGATTACTTCACTTTATAGTTAATTTTACATTTAAAGAAACGTAAAGGAAGTCTGTAAGGAGTGCAGCTAGCACATATTCATGGTATCATTAGCATGCAATTAGCATCAGCCTGCTTGAGCTGTGCCAGGAGAATATGCCTTGTGCTTGGTAGGATTTTAACTCTTAGAAACATAATATTTAGAAGACTTTGTATTGTATCATTAATTGTTATGAGCTGCTACAAAACAGCTGAAAGTGAGGATGCAGGTTCACAGAACACTCCTTCCCTGTTTAATAACTTCAATTTTTCCCTGTTTAATAACTTCAGGAGTACTCAGGATATTAACTAGAGAGAGATTTGCTGCTGGTAGCACTAAGGAACATAAATTTTCATATTCTGGAGGGGTTTTTGTGGCCTTTGTTGTATTGAATACGAACAGTTTTTTACTAACACTGGCCTCTGGTCTGAATAACCACAACCCAGCTCACACTCACTGCAAGATTGGCATCATTTTGCTTTGAGTATCTCTGCTGCACAAACAGAAATGGATAACGTGAAGAAACAAACCAAATCACTGAATTCTGGATCTCTGTCCATTTTACAGGACATTACTGGTTACTTTATTGGCAGAAATATGAAGATGTGAATGAGTAGCTTGAAAATATTGATTAAAAGAATGTGTTGAAATTATTTGTTGATGAACAGTAAAATGTGCAATTTATAAACGTCATTAAGTTAATATGTATTAAAGATTTAGAACACTGAGAACTTCAAAGATACTTGTCAAAGAGGAATTGTTTTGTACAGATGCCTGTTGTATTTCATTCTTGGTGAAAACCAGAAATGTAGGAACCTATTGCTTAAAAATTCCATTTGGTATAAAGAATTAATTATTTTTCTCTTCCACACAATGATCTTTTCCTAAAATTCCAAGTTTAAATGAGTTCCTCCAACACTGCAGACCACATTACAAATAAAGTTATTGAAGTATTTGATGAAGGAGACTGGCTTAGGTGGAAGTTTATTTCATCTTGAAATGATTTTATTTATTATAAAGTCACTGTCCATTGCTGCAAGGTCCTGGTTAAAGCACTTTTAAGATAATTTGATATCTGTGATGAGAATACCAGTTTGGTTGGTGAGATTGATGATGTTGCTGTGGTTGACATTTTTAAGGTCATTAACTCTTTTGAACAAACGAGGCAGCAAAAATTCAACGTGGTCTCTGCTAAAAGGATTCAAAGGAGTTCAGTGGAAGTTTTAGAGAAATGGAATGGATGTTCGGCTCTTTTTTATTTACACCAAATTCCTGAAAGAATTACACCAGATTCCTGAAGGAAAATAGTGAATGATCACTGGTGAAATAAAAAGAGGGAAATGACTGAATAATGAGGAGGCTGTTGGTTTGACGTGACCATAATCACTTAGGAAGCCAAGCCCATACCAACAAGAGATATTTTCGGGAAAAGCCAAATTCCACGATATTCCTCCAGGAATAATGTCTATGCAACGTATTTATGGCATGCGGGGCTCTTTCCTGAGAAGTGTCTGAGAAGAATTTGTGGCTCAGGTGGGAGAGTGGGAGAGCTGGAGCTGCCACTGTCATACACGGGCTGCCTTCCCTGCAGTTATTTCTGGGAGAAAACCCAAGAGGAGAACTTCTTTGCCTCTGGGTTCGGCTCTGGCACATCCAGCCCGGCAGCCCCGGGCCAGTTCAACAGTCAAGAAGAGCACAGAAAGGTCAGAGAGGTTTCAAAGAGCTCTACTAAGAATTATAAACACGGGAAGCAGAACTTAGAACCCCAAATTCAGGCAGCTTTTGGGTTTTTCAGGGATGTAGTGAAGGGATAATTGATCTGCCAGCGTTTGCATGTCCCAGGTCTCTGTTCAAGAGAGGGAAAGTGGAAGTGGTGTTATTGGAAGTTGTGGAGGGAATCATTTCAGCCTTTGTGGCTGCAGAAAGGGAAGGGAAGGATTTGATGCTGGAAGTCTGTTCTAGACTTGGTCGTGGCCTTCCCGTGTGATATTAAACAAATTGTTGGCAGAAAGTCCATGAAATGAGTGTCCCTCTCTCTTTTTCCCCCCTTTTAAAAAACTCAATTCCTGTTGCAAATGGTTCTGGTCCAGGATGCCCAGTTGGCAGCCTGTAGAGGGAACAGAAGTGGGGTTCTGAGCACAAGGGTAATCAGGTTTTAGCTCCATTAACAGAATTATGCAGAGAAAATTGCCTCTCTTCTACATGACTGAGCAAGCACGAGTAAACTCTTTCTCCCATCCCTCTCTTTATAATAATAATAAAAAATTTGAATGGAAAACATGAGGAGTTGCTCTGAATAGCTCTCCACATGTAAATACGTGGTTGGCAGAAGCTTGCTAAAATAACCTGAGGGCACAGAGCCAGATTTCTGTGCCGCTTACGTGTGTAGATTTTGTAACCACAAGTCAATGTTGAAATATTAAAAACAGAATTTATATGTGTAATGGAAAGCTCTGAAGTATGCTGGCCTTTCTTCCCCTCTAGCCTGGGAATTTGCAAAAGAATGTTTTTCACTAAAAAAAAAAAAAAAAAAACAAATCAGGAGGGCACCACTGCCCTGTGTTTTGGTTTTTAAGGTTCTGTTAAGCAACAAAAGTAGCTCTTAAGTAGTTACTTCTCCGTGTGTTGAGTTGTATAGGAGGAAAAATATATCCAGTGTATTCAGGAAAGAAATTCCATTAGTCATGAGGGATGTTGACATCGTGTCTTTCCCCATCAAGATAGCAAGGTTTAACTCATTTGGTTGCTCCATCAGGACTCAGAATGACACAGAACCACTCAGGGGCTAACAGGACTTGGTAGCAGCTCTGAGGTTATTTGAGAAATAAATCAGGTTGTGATCAAGGTTATATCCCGTGAAGTCAAAAGGTCCCTGCTCTTATCAAAGCTCTTGTGGCTCTTTGCTAAGTTTCTTGTCGTACCTACACCAAATCCTTTAGGCATGTACATTTTTATCAGAAAACTGGAGCAGCACAAGAAATGAAGTACAGGTTATATATGCAGGTCTCTTTGCTGCTAAAAACCTCAAGAAATTGATTTCATTAAAATATTAATATTTCCTATCAGAATAATTTGATATCACATTGATTTCCACCCCAAAGATCTTGGTTATAAATATCAGATTGGGAGTGTTGCAGTCGGCTCTGAGGTGATAATTCAGCTCACAGGGTACGTGGGAAGCAGCTTTGCTGCCTTTGCAGAGGTGGCAGATTTCTAGTGAGACACTAAAACTCAGTCCCTCCTGCCCAGCTCTGTCGTGGGCTGAGGACGATTGGAATCGAGTTCTTCTGGAGGAAAGCAGGGGGGAATCTCTCCCAGTGAGTCCCAGTGTGTTTCCCAGGCTGCAGCTGCAGTGCCAAGTGCACGGTGGCTGTTCCACAGGCAGAGTAACTCTGCTCTCCCACTCCCAAACCACTCTGGGGGCTGTTTGTTTTGATAAATGACCCCTCCACGAAGGGGAAAAGGTCCTGTGGTGGTGTTGCTTCCCATAAACACAGAAACCAACACTCTGGGAAAGAGGAATTCCCACTCATTTTTAGTTTCTATTGACTCGACTTCATTGGCAGTGCTGCTTTCCCCAGGGCCTGTTTTCTCTCTCCCAGTTCTTGAGGTTTTCTCAGGAGCTGGTGGCTTATTTCCCTTCTGGCAGCTTTCCTGTCCGAGTGGGCTGGGAGCAGGGCTCAGGAGGATCTCTCAGGACACAGATTTAGAGGTAAATAGCAGCAGAAAAACGGGGCCCCCTTTTCCTGGGCTCTTTTACTTCGTTCTGACCTTTCCCTTTGGCAGTCAGGCTTCTTAGCCTGAGAACCAAAAGCTGTTTTCATCCCCATCCTTTCCCATCTCTGGTTCAGCAGCATCAGCTGTACTTTTGTATCTCTGGGCTCAACTTTTCTCTGTTTGTGCAGTAAATGGAAGAGATGGAGATTGTGAACTTCTTGTTTTCCTTGGCGTTTCATCACAATTCCATCTTCTCCCTAATATGGAGAGAACCAAAATCCCAACCCTAGCAAGTTGTTTGAAAACGAAAAAGAGCCCTGGATACTTACCTTTTAGTCACCTAGATCAAAAACAAATACTCTGAAATACCCATTCCCACTCTCATCTGATGTGCAGCTTCCAAATCTTGTAGTCCTTGGCACAGTTGTCTCTGAGGAATAATTGCACTGAACTGCCTGTTGTCAGTGGAGACTGTGCAGTGTAATTTAAATAGATGTTTCCTTTTATTCTGTTGCATTTTTCTATCTGTGAATTGTTCTTATCTGCACGTACTTGGGTTTATTTATAAATGAGCTGTTAAGGAGCCTGAATTACTCTGCCTAGAAAGAGCCAAGTCCTCCTAAGGCTGGTAAGGTGTGGGTGCCTCAGGCTGGTGTCCAGCAAAGTTTCTAAATGGGGTTGCTCTTTTCTCTTGGATTGTTATTTTCTCCATTCTCAGTCTATAAACTGTCCAGAGATTAAATTTCAAGAAGAACTCTTCACAGGGAGGCAGTCTGTGTTCCAGCAATGTAAAGTACCCTTAAAGTAGGCATACATTAAATTTTGCCCGTTTTAAGGCTTTTTAGATGCCAGATGGAAGAAAAGTTTTATTTTCAGCATGACTCTCCAAGGATATCATAAATCTATCAACGAGCTAGGCCAGATTAAGATTTTTCTACAGATAAAGGTTCAGTGGCTGTTTCTATCAGTGCTGTGTGTTGAATTTTTTATCTGATTCAGCTGGAGTTTCATGTGGGATGGGGTTTACTTGTTATTAATCAGAGGAATCTCTCAAGGAGCTGATAGTTACATGTTAGAGATAGAGGTGCATAATAAATCCTCTTATATTGTTTAACATCCAGATTAAAAATTTAAATGGAATAACTCCCCCTTTCTTGGAGCACTGAAAAGAAGACTCAAATGATGTGCTGTTGTTATTGTAATCAGCTGCTAAATACTTCCATGTGTTGGGGAAATCAAACTTAATTATCTGCTACGTTGCTTTTATAGACACTCACTGATTTAATTTGTTTTTAAGGTTTAATGAAGAAACTAGAAGAGGAGATAAATTTCAATTCCTACCTGGTTACTGAAAAAATACCCAGAGAGATGGAAAGTAAAAAGACTTCAGTGTATTTCTTACAAAAGGTGGCTGCAGAGCCAGCCATGACTCAAGCTGATCTCACAGCACTGCAAAGTGAGGTGAGGGACCAAGGTCACTCTTCATTTGTGTTCTGTAGCCTGGTCTGAGCTTCCTGGGCTCTGCAGTGTTCTTATCCCTGCTTCATATCCCACAGAAAATGTTTCATTCCCACAGGAACATCCCTTCACTTGTAAAACCAAAGGTGTCTTAACCACCAAATAAAAACTCTCTGATAAGGTTTTTTTAAATACCCACAAAAGAGACATGAACAAACCAACCTCAAACCAAACCCCAAACCCAAACGTATCCTTAGGTGCTGCTGAGGAAATTGTGTTAATTTAGCACTAAAGAGCTGATTTTTCTTCTCTTCAGATTTCACTTGTTTGAAATCCTCCCTGCCATGGAGGGGGTTTGTACCAACACAGACAGAGCTCATGGAGGGAACAGCATTC
Organism: Mystacornis crossleyi; assembly: GCA_013400655.1. Taxonomy (NCBI): domain Eukaryota; kingdom Metazoa; phylum Chordata; class Aves; order Passeriformes; family Timaliidae; genus Mystacornis; species Mystacornis crossleyi. The sequence goes on along the minus strand of VYZQ01042337.1, from coordinate 14,706 downwards.
CCTGAGGGGATCCTCACACGATGATGCCTTAATCCCTGTGAAATGGCTCCGAACCCCTCAGTGTTTGGAAGAGCCCTGCATTGTTTGGTTTAGTTTTTAAGACCAAAGAAAATTTGGGCATCAAATACTTGATTTACCTTTCCGAGCTTTCTCATAAGCTAAAAGCAAATAGTCTTAGAAAAACCCTTATTTGTCAGATATATGCAGAACGTGCAGAGGGATTTGTTGCCACAGAAGTACATCTGTATATTCACTCAATGAAGTTCTCATATTTGCATAATCCTAAATAAAAGATTAAATACGAAATATTATGTCCTAGAAGAATCTGGAGGAATGCTAATTATTAGTCTTTCTATTGATGATAACAGAATGGAGATTTACACCAATGTTAGAGGGAAGAAGAGCAGTCCTACACCCTAAATGTCCCCTCTTACCAGTTGGTGTTTAATAGTCCTGGGATTTCCAGCTCTGGCTTTGCCATGAAATGGAGATAATGAGGAAACAGAGTATCCATCTTAAGGGATGACAGCATTAATAAGTGGCAGATTAGGGCTGAAATAATAAACCAGCTCTGTGATTCAGCCTCTGCTTTCCTAGATTAGTTCCTCTAATCAAAACAATATTTGTGGCTGCAGTTATGTCTTTCAGGCATGCTCGAAACCCTGTTTTGCACATTTCTTTTCCAAGACTGTTGTTGGGTTTATGGCAATATTTTAAAAAGCTTTCCGTTTTTTCCTCTTTCTCCATGATGTAACCTTTGATTTGTTATATTTTGGAAGTATCTTCTTCTTGAAAGATAATAAAAACATGTCATACACTTGGCTATTATCACAGCATGGCCTTAGGCAGCTTTTTGGTTTTTTTTTTTTTTAAGTCGGCCTTTTATTATCTCAGTGCCTTAAAAAGGAGCTGAACTGCACTAAGCATGTTTCCACCATGCATTTTACAATATAAACCCCAGGAATTTATTCACAGAAGGGAATTCTTACGCCATTTTCAAATTCAAGCCTGTTCTACCACTAATAGCATAGAATTCACCGGAGAGCTGGGGCTTTTTTCCAGGTGTTGGAGTATTTTTAGTCCTACTGAGCCGTTTATTTGAGATTCTCAGTTTTCCAAGCACGGGGCTGTTGCTCCCAGAACTGCCAGGGGGATGCCCAGCACCGGCCCTGTGTTGTGGTCTGGCTCCGTGGGATTGCAGCACGTTTGCACTGCTGCCTTAGCAGCAGCACAGAATCAGAGGGAGGTTGCTGTGGCTGTGTTTTCAGGGCTGGGGAGAGCCCCCGGTGCCCTGGGGAGAGCCCCCCGTGCCCTGGGGAGAGCCCCCCGTGCCCTGGGAAAGCTGCAATCTGCAGGCTGGCGTGGCAGGGGGGCAGCAGCTCTGCAGCTTTGGCTGGAGTGAAGCTCAGCACTTTGGGATTAAAGACAACCAAGTGCATCTCGTGGCAGGAGGAGGAAGGCACCACACACCTGGAATGTGATGGGCTGTGACTCTACAAAGCGTTGATGAAATCTTTATCACTTAAATCTTTATTTGCTTCCCTTTGGACTTAGGTTAAATGGTTGAATGAAAGGGAATTTTAGTTCATGTGAATAAAATCACATTTTTCACTCAGTACGTGGCAATATCAGGTTTTTTTTTTCTATCAGCTCATTGTATTTTCTCTCCACATGCACCAGTTTACTTCATTTTCAGGGCCAGCGTCAGGGTTCTGCCTTATCATAAAGGCACAGAACTGGAAATCCAAAACCAGCCTCTTCCTGGCCAATACTTAATGACTCATGGAGCTTTTTGGGTCTGTTTCTCTCTTTTATAAAAAGGAACTGGCTGGATTGTAAATCTGGGTTGCAAAGCATTTAATGCTTGGAGATGACAAAGACACCAAGCTCTGTTTCCTTAGTTTTCCACTCTGTCTTGCAGATAAATGAAGTCAATGCACAAATGAATCAGCTTATTGAGAAAAGGATGATGAAGTATGAGCCAGCTGATAGTAAATTCTCCATGTATCGCCAGCAGGTAAGAAGGAACAAAATGTGTTTGAAGCAGAAGCAGGAGAGAAAATCAGTCACCGATTGGTTTACGTGCTGATTTTTCCCTTTGATTTATCCAGCAGAAATCAGTAGAAATGCATAATAACGGAGGACAGGAGGAAAATAAAGAGCTGTTGAACATCTGCACGTTTAGGGCTGAGTCAAACATTGCTTTCAGTCGTGTGGGTGAATGTTTTGACTGCTGTCCTTGCACCACAGCAGTTCTGCAAGGAGCATTTTGCAGGAGCTCTTTTGGTGAAGTTCCAGCTGTGGACGGGTTCTTACAAGGCAGCGTCAGGGCTGCCTGCTGCAGCTGGGTCCCTTCCTGGTGCCTGACCACGTGCCATTTTTCTCCATCGCCTCTCTTAAGAAGGAGTTCTTTGATTTCTCACGCTGAGGCTGTAAAATAAGCTCGCTATAAAATGGGCTGTCTGGTCCAGGCTTAGTAAATTCCCAAGTTATAAAAAGGATTTATGAACTGGGAGATGCTGGGAGCTGACGCAGGAACCTGAGTGATTCCTTTTCCAGGCAACCTGCACCACTGCTAATTTTATGGACGATTTTCAGCGTGATGCTTCTGGTGACAGGCTTGAAAAATAAAAAGGCTTAAGGAAAATGTATCAGTGGGAGGGAAAAATGGGGATCAGATATGTACTGCAGTTCAGGTGCAATGTGAAACACCGTTTTATTTTGGAAGAGATGCTCTTCCTGAAAGAAAATCCTGCTCTGGAATGTGCTGGGACCAAGGAGGGTCCACGCCAGGAGCTGAGGTTGCTGCTGGGAGCTCAGAGCCCGTGGTGCTCTTTGCTTTCTTCTGCCAGGGCCCGGGTTCTGTTTCACAAAATAATCAGCTCAGTTGTCCCCCGGTTTGTCACCACGGACACCTCGTGCAGCAAAGAGCTGAGCTCCCACTCCAGCACAGTTCTGTTGGAGATTTATTTAGGGAGAAAGCTGGTCCTCTCAGCTGAGTCTGAGAAAGCTGGTGTGTTTTGGCTTCATTTTTTTCTAAGTTTTCCCTTTCACTTGAAGAAACCAGCCGTGCTTCAAATTCCTGCACCTGCATCTAAATGAATGTGTTGTGTTATTTTAGAATATTTTTCAACAGGATACTTCGCCAAGAGAAAAATGCTCTTTTTTTTTTAATCCTTGAACTAATGTATACTTACATTCCCAAATCTCTTCTGGTCAAAACTCAGGCTCTACTAAATACTCAGTCTTGTATAAAATATTATTTTTTAAGTGCTTTATCTTCTAGACTGAGAAAAAAGAAAGAATAATCTGTAACTACACTATTTCTGTACTTTATTGCTTTATTCATCATCTTCCAGCTATTTGCCAAGATTTAGTGGCTCGGTTCTGCTTTAGTGTAACATATTTCTGTAGGTTGGAGTAGGTTGGAGTTATAAAAATCTGTATTATGACACTTGTGAAATCTTGGATAACTTTCCAGTTAAGCCATGTTGGTGTACCTTACATATGCACCAAGAGGGACTAAGCAGAAGAAATGGAGCAGCTAAAATGCCTGCCTTTTTCCTCAATGAAAATGAAAAAAGGAGGTGAAGAAATGTAAATCTAAAATGTAAAATACATCAGCTTGAATCTGAGCAGAAAAGGCTGTGCTGGAAACCTCATCCAAACTGGAAAAACCTGGGATGCTGCAGCCAACTTCACTGAGGTTGTGGTTTAACCTGCTGTATATAATTCATCCATTTTATCTAAAAATCATTTTTCTCCTGATTAAACAAGGCAATTTGTACGGTAATGATCTTGCAGGCTTCTATAATTTCCCGGAAGAAAGAAGCCAAGGCAGAAGAGCTTCAGGCTGCCAAGGAAGAGATGTGCAGCCTGGAGAGGCAGGTGGAGCAGAAGAGCAGTCAGGCCCACCAGCTGGAAGGCTCCGAAGTCCTGACTGAGGATGAGGTAGGGATTTGTAGCTATTTTCAATTTTTTATTTCTGTTATTCACATTGTGCCTAATCCATTGCAAGGTATCCAAGGACTCAGTGTTGGGCTGTCTCAACATTCCAGCCTCTGGATCAAAATAATGGCAAAATCATCCCACTGGTGTGATGGTGAATAACTGACTATAAAGGCCAATATGATTATAAATAATATTAAAAGTCTGTATGATTATAAAGCATAATACCAGTGATGATCAGAGATGCCATTAGTCCTGTGGTATTTATTACCCACGGAAGTTTTTACTTAAAACCCAAATTTCCCAGACCCTGTTGAAGTTCAGCTGTGACACAGACTTTGACTGGCACAGACAGTCTGGCCCAGGCAAAGTGAGATTTGCAGCTGTACTTCTCAAAGCAGCTTTTTCTGCTTCAAAAGTTTGCCAAGACTTAGGGAGCTGCAGTTTGGTCCTGGTTTGTCAGCAAAATAAATTGACTTTTCTTCAGCCAATAATTTTCCCCAGTTGGGAAGAATCCTGCTAAGGGAACTTAAAGGCAGAGTCAGTAAACTGAAAAGAATTTTATCTGCATCATTCTCTGCCTTAAGAGAATTTGTATTGTCTTTGTTTGCACTGCCATCATTTAGCCAGAGGCACACACTCTTTGCTCGCTTGTTCTTTGCTTTTGTGCTTTTTTTTACATACTACCAAATACAGGGAACGCCCTTTGCAGAAGGAACTCCCTTCCTAATCCCATAGGATGTGCCTGCTCCACAAAATCAGCTACTTTTAAGGGAGTCTGAGAGTGTGGATGACAAGTACAGGTGGGAGTGATGGCACGGAGACGTGGAAAATGAAGATGTTGGTTTCTCTTCCCATCACACACTGTGCCTTTTCCTTAGGTAGCAATAATAAGGAACCCACTGCATTAGATTTCTCTCCACTCCAAGGTTTTCAGCTCCACTGGACACGTTGCTGGAGTCTTTGACAGGTTTTTAAGCAAAAACAAAAGCAGAAAGCTGACAATTTGTGTTTCATGACATGTGATGGAAAGAAGTGTTTAATTAATCAACAAGAATGTATTACCAAGACAGCAGCATATGTTTTACATTATCTGCACAGGCACTGTAAGGTAAGAAATAATTGTGCCTATTCTTCAGGGAGACAAGGAACTGATCCATAGAAATTTGAGGAGAAAAGGAAACCTCATAACCTTGTAAAAGGCTTAGTAATGAAAAGCTCCAGTGAATTGTCTGACACAAGGAAGTGGCTCAAGACAGAGAAAGGACAAGACCCGTTTTGGACATGACCTGCATTCCTTTTGTTCAAATATGTTCTGCTTTCGATTTTTAAAATATTCTCAAGTCTTCATTTTGCAGAGTGAAGGAGAAATGACTGAGCAATTTGGAGAAAACCTCTGGCTTAAAATCAGAAATGTTTGTCTTTTCGTAAGAAGCATTTCCTGGTTTGCAAAATACTTTCTGCAAGGAAATGTGTGTTGGCAAGGAAGCCAATGTATAAATCCACGTCCTGTTCGTGTTTATTACTTCCTTAGGTGAAGTGCAGTGGTACTCACAGGCACCCGTGTAAAGGGTGTTTCCTGTGCCTAAAAACCAGGGAAGGATTTGAATTCTTGATGGGTTTTGATCACTTCTGTTTCAAAGGTCGTGGTTTCCTCATCTGGAAAGTGGAGACATGGATATTTAATTCTTTGTAAATGTCTGCTGCCAAAATTGCTGCACAGGGCCTTGGTGCTGTAGGTGCTGCATCTCCTCGAAGTCCATGGCCAATGCACAGAGCCAGTCCTGCCTCAGCGTGGGGGTGTGAGGAGCCAGGACTGGCACATGAGACAGGATTGGCAGGGAAGAGGTGATGAAGCAAAAGTGGCGTGAGCAGGTTCTCCCTCCCCGGTGAAAGTCTGGGTTCCTCACTCCCAGCCAACCTTCTGCTCCAGCTTTGTCTCTGCTGTGTTCTGCTTTAGGATTGGTATTTGCTGGTTCAGTGCTCTGCTGCTCCAGCTTTGAGCCAATAGCAAAGGAAATGTTGATTAATGTGGTGGTGAGTCAGTGCTGCAGTTCATGGGTTCCTGGGGACAGGAGGAGTTGTACATTCAACCTTCACTTCACACTCGGACAGCCAAGAGCTTCCTTACACTTTCCTCTTCCAGTCACACGTTTGACATTTAGTCCCTCCATTTTTAAAAAGAGAGAAAGAGGGGTTTTTAACAAAAAGCTTTGCTGTCTTAAATTTAAATGGATTTTTTAATCCTATCAAAACGCTACAGCTCAATCAAAGCGTTGCTTTTCTCCTGTACCCAGCATTTCTAATCTTTGCCTGATCTCACTTTGCTTTGTCCTCTTACATCCCCTGGCACACTCAAGACTTGGCAATAGAAGAATCAGCACCTTTCTAACTTGTGCTCCCAAACCAGCATTTGGGATCTCCAGTTGGGATGGTCTTAGCCCTTCCTTCACCGCAAGGTCAAGCCTGGCTTAGGTTTTTAGGTGCCAGGGTTTCGTTTTCTTCCGTAGTCATGGAAAGCATTCCACTGGGTTTGAGAGGTTGTACACCTGGATAGAACTCAGCAGAAGCAGCAGGGAATAACCAATTCATTTACATCAAACATGAAAAAGTAGGAATAAATTGTCTGCTTGGGGGATTATGAAATCTTTTTAAGTGCTTCAAACGAAGTGCGGTGAGCAGGGGGCACAGTTGGCAGCTCCTCGCTGCAGCTGTCAGATCCTGAAAATTGGGGAATCACATGTTGACACTTGGAATGCTGGATGGTTCGATTACAAGTGATCCTAGGTAAAGCTGGGATATTTTTAGCCCTTTACACAACCCATTGTACTTTCCAGAGTTCAGCACGGGGCCCCAAGAACGTCGAGTTTCCCGGTGACTGGGAGTTGTCTCAGAGCTGTGCTGAGCTGCAGGAGTGGGAATCAGTCTGGTTTGGAGAACAGGGCACAGGAAAGTCCTCTGGCTTTGTTCACAGGCGTGTGAGGTCTGCATATGCATTTACTTAAGGAGTTTAATCTTTTTTCCATACCAATGCTCCTCCATGCCTACCTGCCCTCGGGAAAACAAGACAAATGTTTCCTTGTGCAAACAGAGAAAGCAGCCTCAGACCAAAAATCTTGTCATTTTCCTCCAAAACTGTCGAATTACCTGAATCTGCCAGATTTCTGCTGTGGGAAGTTCCCTGTCACCTGAACCAAACATGCAGAGATTCAGGGAAAGCTCCCAGAGCTGAGCACTCCTTCAGCACCCCCTGCCATGGATAAATCCTGCATCTCACTGATCTGTGCATCTTCCCTGAGTGCTGAAAATGGGTTTTCATTATAAATATTTGGATTGATTCAACGTATTAGTAATGGCTGCTTTAATACTTCTTGCCTGACCAGGAGTAGCATTCCTAGGAAATGCTAAGGAGGAGTTTTCCTGGCTGAGCTGTGCCGTGAGCAGGCTGGAGGATACTTTCATTTTATTAGACTGAGGTTCTACTGCTCTTGTCTTTTAGGAGCTTGTCCTTCTGTGTCTGAGTTATTAACTCTCCAACACTGGCTGTACTAGCTTAAATTTAGAGCCTCTTAGGAAAGAAAATATGGAAACCCTGTCATGCTCAGGAACTTTTCCTAACTGCATTTGAATACTTTGGACAGTCTGTATCCCATTAATTAGTCTAGTTAGAAATTAAAACATCTGTTCCTCAGTTCTTAATGAAAATAGATACAGTCAGCTAAGATTTTCTGCAATTATTGTGCTTATGCAAATAATTTTCTTAACTAAACTGCTTATTTGGAACCTTGTTTAGTTATGTGTTTCATAAAGAAACTCTTTTTCTTTGTACAATTAATACTTCATTTTCTGTAGTATTTTCATATGAAGAATATTTTGATTACAATAACACAATCAAACTGCTGCATTAATCCAGAAAATACTATTTTAAAAAGATTTGACTCCAAAGCGAGCGATTTATCTGGGATTTGTTCTTTGGAGAAAACAAGTTTATCCATTTTCTCCTTTAAGGATAATCTTGGAATAAGAACCTTGGGAAAACTTCTGGGGCAAATGTGAGGTTAAAGGAGACGAGGTGAGGAGCTTGTAGTGAAAAGCCAAGGCTGAGCATGGAGGAGCTGGGCTCTGCTCCCAGTTCTGACCACAGAGGGCACGTGGTCACCAGGCTGGTGTCCTCTCCTGGAGGGGCATAACCTGCCAGGCTCTGGATGCCCCTGGAGAAGCCAATTCAACATCCCTGACTTGATTTGGATTTTAGAACTATTAGAATAATTACTTCACTAAGTGTGGAGAGACTGGTGATAGCAACCTCTTCCAGATTCTGATAAATGGAGCAGCATGAATTAGGGGCATTTCTAGATTCTTCCAATAAAAATGGAGTGTAATCCAGGAAATCTGCCTGGGGGTGGTGGATACCTGCGGGCTGTGGGACGTGATGTGAGAGACCAAAGTCCTGTTTTCATTCACTGTGTCCCATAATCTGCATTCCGTGCTTGTTATGTTACAGTCCCCACAAAAATAGCCAAGTGAAAAGGCAGAATCTTTCCTGGCTTCCCCTTGGCTGCTTTTTGTGTCTCCAGGGGCTCTGACTCGGCTGACCCGGGCTCCAGGCTGGTTTGCTTCAACTGCTCCCTCAGTGCCAGCACTTGGTTCTTGTCCAGTCATTTCATCTTTGAAGCTGAAATAGCTGCTTGTGTTAAATTGCTTGAGAAAGAAAAGCTACTGGTGGACGTGGCCTTGACTGGAACATCCCTGCACGGGCAGATCCCTGGGAATTCCGCAGGATGAGCCTGCTGAGTTTGGGCACGGGGAGCAGTGCTGGTCTCTGGGAAAATGCTGCTGCTCAGAAGTGGATTCCTTTGGTTACTTAACTTGAAAGTGCTGTGGCCAGACAATGTTGTTTCTCTGTGAACTATTCAAATTATTTAAAAGACCTTTCACCACAGTAAAATGCAGTGTTTTGCAGCATTGATTTCTCATGTAGGCATGAGGTCTGTAAAGCCTCAGAAGCAGTAATGCTCACACACATGAAAACGTTGGGCTTTCGTATTTTCTTTTAATTTTTGGAAACCTATGGAATGATTCTCAGGTTTTAGGCTGTAGAAACCTAATTTTGCTGTAAGATCCCTCCAAGCTGCTGATTTAGGTAGAGTCAAATCCAAGAGCTCGGCTCTCAGTCTAAAGGAGCCTTCAGTCAGTGAGATTTTGGGGGGCTCATCTCTGCTGCCCTTGGAGCAGATCAGGTCTTTTGAACATTTTGCCAAATTATTGGTTGATTTTCTACACAGATGATCATTTTCCTACTGTTGTTTATAACTGTTTTACCTCGTTTGCTGCAATAAAAGCTGTGTGAAAGGTTAAGTTTTCTTTAAAAGAGCCAGAGATTGTGCTGACTGACATCCACCTCCTGAAAGAAACAGATTTCAGTTGTCACTGTGAGCAACTTGTAGTTCATTTTGGATGAAATTTGTATTATACAGTCCTAAGTTAATCAACTAATTATAGAACAGTGGTGGAATTGGTTCGTTAATCCACAAGATCCTTTGACTTCCATTGTAAAATACATTATGCTTTGAATATTGAATATGCAAATACTCTACCTCCCACTCGAGCTATTTTCAAGACCTTAAAAGTGAAGAGAAGAATAGTTTGCTTTTCATCCTGGGATACACTGACAGAAGATCATTCAGATTTGATAGCTCTGTGTGGTCACACATATTAAGTTTAATCCTTTACCTCATTCTTTCCCATATTCCACTGGTCAAATGAAATGTCCCAAGGATCAAGACAGATGACTGTGCTTGCCTTAGATTTTCCTCAGTCCAGAGAGATTGTATTTATACTTCCGTAATCACTTGGAAATCACAGAAAGCTTGTTAGAGTCCAAGCAATTAAAGAAAGAAAGAAAAAAAGGAGTCTTTTGTATTAACTAAGAGGATGTGATTGAATTTGCTATGAAAAGGACTGAATTTGGTACTACTGTATTAAATGTGCCAGTAATGTACCAGAGAGTGTGACAGGGCTCAGGTGACCTTGTGTCTCCTTGTCCTGGGTAGTAGCAGGATGTAGGATGTTATCCCAAAGCCACACAGAGGCCAATCTGCATAGAGCACATTGAGTAATTTGTGGGTTTGTTCTTTCACCAAAAACGTTTATAGCTTTTGGCTTTAAAAATAGTTCTGGAGCGTAGCAGGAGAGAGGCAGCTTTGGCCTAGATATTGCACAGGATGGCAGATGAACAGGGTTGATTTCATTGTGGGCATTTTGCCCAGGACACTTTTTATAGAACATACAGTTACTCTGGGGGTTCTTAGCCTGTGGTCACATTGGGGGTTTGGATTTATTCTGTAGAAGGGAAAGAGATCATTTCGCAAAAAGAAAAAATCAGTGTAAATTTCAAAATTTGGACTCTTTTATATTTGAATTTCAAAGCTGTGTCAGTGGGAGTGGGACTCGTGTTCCTCCTGGGGCTGCCTGGTCTGTGCTCCCTGCACACACTGAACCCCTCCTCACCCAGGAGCATTCTGAAGCCTGTTCTTACATCATTTACTCTCATGAATTTTATTTGCTTTCCATCTCTGGATCAGAATGCATTTTTGAGCTGTGACTGGTATTTACCTCGTAGCTCTCATGTAAAATCCAGGAATAAGAGCTGAGACTGCACGACAGACAGAAAATGTTAAAGCCCAGAAAAATCTTACCTGTTTGTTTCAACTCCTGGTACTTGTGTTACAAACTGAACACACACGGGTTCAGGTGTAAATCAGCCAAGGCTGTTGGACTATAAGGGTTTTTATTATTTTATTCAGTCTTTAATAAAAATATAAATTCTCCATTGCTTTAGATTTTGAGTGAAATAAATGTTGCATTTCTCTCTTTCTATGCAAGGACTCTGCTTTTATTTTCCTGGGTGTGAAAACTTAGCCAGCGATACCATCTAGGTCTGCAGGAGTCAATGAAAGAGTACAAGTTTTAACTACTGAGATTATTTTAAAAAAAGAAAAGCTTTCCCATGTCCTCTTCCCTTCCAGTTTTGCTGCTGTCTGTTACCATGTTTTGGCCTGCAGAGCTGGGGCTGTGCAGAGCTGGGGCTCTGTTACAAGTGCAAATTACTGTTGCATTAAGTTTTTATTATCCATGACTCCCATAACGTTTTGCAAGGCGCATTTACTTTTCCAGCTGTCAAATGGTGGCGAGCAGAAGGGAGGGATCTCAGGCCTGCAAAGGAGTGAGCTGGGACAGAAAGCAGTGGAGCTGCTTTTCTTGATCTCGCTCAGTGAGCAAATGCAGAGCTGAAAATAAATAGGCCCCGGGAATCCCGAATTCCAGCCCTCTGTTCTAAACACTGCATCTTCAACGCGCAGGACAAAGAGGATAATGACATTTTATGCTGTGCTAAGGCCCTGCTTGGCTGCAAGTGAGGTGAGTTCCTGCTCTCTCTCCCCCAGCTCAAGCAGTACGTGAGCAAGCTCCGGAGCAAGAACACGTTTTACAAGAAGAAGCGACTGGAAATAGCAGAAATTACGGCGGAGTACGGGATCCTCCAGAGGACCGAGGAGCTCCTGAGGCAGCGCCACGAGGCCGTTCAGCAGCAGTTGGTAACACGAGCTCCTGCTGCTCCCCCAGCCCTCCCTGCCCCGGGAACAGCCTGGGGATCCCAGGGATGCTGCTTGGATTTTCTAAGGAGAGTCACCCGCAGCTCCTGCTGCCCGTGCTGAGGGAGCCGTTCGGGTATCAAAGGGTTTTTTGCCTGTTGACTCTGAGGCTGCTGTATTTGTGTCCATCAGGACTGGACTGCAGCTGCTGTTCAGACTGAGGGGCCTGACCCTGCTTTTTAAAGTCGATGGTAAATTCTGCACAAGCACTGCTTAGGGCAAGGCTGGATGCTTAAATTACTTTTTGGTGTCCACAGATGTAGTGAGGGCTTAGGGAATGACCAACAGCAAATAGGATCCGAGTCACTGCTGTAAAATATATAAAATATACTGGAATATTATTTAAAGAAAGGAAGGAAACATCCTAACCCCAGAATATTAAGAAGAAAATGCGTTTAAATTTAAAACTGGGTGAGTTTTTCCTAAGCCAGAACAGCAGCAGAAGAGATTCTGCTCTGGATAACTGTAAGCATCCCAAATGCAGGAACACTCTGTGGTATTTTCTTCCAATCCCTGTATTCTTGTTACTGAAATACTTTACAAAATAATTAGCTGCATCTTCTGATCAAGCAGACAGATTTTACACATTGAACTTAATCAGAGCCTGACCTCCAGCCCACTTAACTCTGTGGAAATTCTCTGTTCACTTCACTGAGCACTGGATGACCAAATATTGTATTGACAGAGGGTTTTAATTGTCCTGTGGTTCAGGCACGAGTTAAAATCTACTTTTCTGGCTACTGGATTAATTATACTAAATTGATTAATAACAATCAATTGATTAATAAAATAAATTTCTTACAGTACTTACCCTTTTCACTTCTTTACAATATTTGGCTCCAAGAAGGAATTTGCTGTTTCTTGGTAATGGACTCACATCCAGCATTTATTGTTTGTGTCTGCAGCAAGCAATTGAGGAGAAGAAAGGAATCTCTGGATACAGCTACACCCAGGAGGAGCTGGAACGAGTCTCTGCAGTGAAGAGTGAAATGGATGAAGTGAAAGGCCAGACATTAGATAACATGTCTGAAATGGTGATTTTTGTCTCAAACTGTCGTATTTCCTCAGTTCTGGTTCCTCAGCATATAAACCCAGTGTAATGTTTTTGTTTGGGTTTATACATTTCCTTTAATCTGGGTTTTTACATACATATATTTCTAACAAATACATCTGCAAAGATAATCCTGACAAAGTTTACTGAAATGTGCATCTCTTTCCTTTAAAACCCTACAAATAGATCCTTCTTTCCTCCCCTTCAGAAACTTTAGATTTTCAAATCTCCTCGTCTTGAATTTTTTACTTTTTTTGTGATTTCAGAAGTGGTTTCATATTTGTTTTTATTTGACACATTATTTGAAAGAGACGAATGGTTTGAATCTGTAACGGAGGCTTTTTCTAAAATGTTTGTAAATCACTGGAGTTAAGCATTTGTTGAAAAGATACATAGTTAATTTGCCTAAAGAGCTAAATAACTTGTCTTTTTCTCTACAGCCTGATTTTCAATTGCCCTTAGAACTGTCATGTTTTAATTTCCCTGCCCACATAGCCATAGAAGCAAGAAAGAACTTGAATTTCTAATTAGAAAATATTATAAGAGAGCAAAAAGCAAAACAGCATCTTTTTAACTCATTAGGACACTTTTTAAATAAAATGGTGTAACTAAAATAGAATTCCTCTCAAGCAGAAAGGTGGATGCAATTTGAATTTTCAGTCTAAATATGTCAAAGTGACTCAGTTTTCACATTTTCAAGCTTTATTTAACCTAGGCAGGTTTATTTGTTTTCTTAAGGGTTTCTTTGTTCCTTTCTCTGAGCCCCCTCTGTGGATCCCCTTGGTCTCCCCTGCTCCTTCAGCTCTGTGGTTTCTGGAACATGGGCAGTGTCCTGGACTTCTCTGGGATGTTCTCAGTTGGAACAATGGGAGCAGAATTTGCCTCATTTGTGGGAATGATCCCACTGCCAGATGGGCTCTTTCCCTTTCGTAATTAGGCCTGAACTTCAGTTATATAACTAAGGTTTCATCACACGGTTTTTCTCTCTGCATTTTGGTTTACTTCCCTTTCTCTTCACATTCCTAATTACACGGATGTACAATTAGGGTCAGAGAGTTAATGAGCATTATTTTGTCCCTTTCTCAGGTGAAGAAACTGAATGCCATGGTGGCAGAGAAGAAGGCAAGCCTTGCTCCCGTCATCAAAGAGCTGAGGCAGCTGCGTCAGAACTGCCAGGTTTGTAGAAACACTCCTCTCTTTCTGTGTAAACCGAGTCAAACCCCCAGATAAATCCAGTTTACAGATCTCAGATGTGCTCTACAAGGACAGGATCCACTCTGAGGGGAAGCTGGAAATAGCAGAATGTGTCAACAGCGTTTGCAGCAGGCAACGTGCTAAAGGTTGGAATTTGTAAAAGCTGACAGTGCAGCCACAAAATCTGGTCCTTTATAGCAATTTTAAAACTTACTACATCAGGGGAAAATGTGAAAAGTCATGGTTCAAGCCCAAAGCGAAGTTAGTTTCAGAGTAGCTGCAAAGCTGTTTCTGTATTTCAGCACTGATGATCCCAACCAGTGCTGTCCTTTCTGAGTGGATTGCAGATAACTCCCCATCCAAATGTTGGATACATTTGGATGGGAATGCACTGCTCTGATTCCTGCCTCAGTCTCTGGCACCGACAAATTCTTCCATTTCTTCTCAAAATTTTATAGAGAGCTGGAAAAAAAAAGTCTTTTGGGTCTACAACTGCCATAAGTTGGCTCATTACATGGAATTAAATAAACTGATGCATTTATCTATCAATGAAATTTCCAGAAAACCTACTTTTAATGGTTCCATTCAAAGCATCAGCAGATGAAACCCAGGAAAGGGGTTGATTGTGTACAACTGGAAATTTGGCTTTTCATAGGGAGCACTTATATTGATCCTTTCTTAATGTCTATTTTCATAATTATTTGTTCTTTTTTTAGTTATATGTCAAAAAATAATGTCTATTTTTATAATTAATTGTTCTTTTTTCTTGCAAACACAGCCTTGTTAACCCTGGCAGGGTAAAGCCATGGATGTGCTGCACAGAGGAAATTTCCTTCTCTCTGATCCCCACAATGTGAGGGG
>VYZQ01042308.1:128292-142359 GCA_013400655.1 Mystacornis crossleyi | reverse complement strand
GAAATTTCCCCTGGATGTACCCAGCATGTGTTTCAGGCTGTGCTGGAGTCACCATCCCTGAGGGGATTTAAAAGATGTGTAGTTGTGGCACTTGGGGACATGGGTTAGTGCTGGGCTTGGCAGCGCTGAGGGAATGGCTGGACCTGATCATCTTAGAGACCTTTTCCGACCTAAATTAGTGCAGGGTTTTGTGATTCTGTGTTCACCCTGTGGAGAGAAACCTTGCAAAAAATCAACATCCTGCAACTTCGCAGCCGAGGCTCCTTGGCATAACCGAACTGGGTTTTGCTCCTGTGTATTTATCACAGTTAAGAACAACTACACAGCACAAGGTGTGTCTTCAAGCAGCTCCTTCACTGGAAGGGGGATGAAAATCAGTGGGGGAGAGGATGCAGTGGGAATGTGGCAGGAAAGGAAGGAAAAATCTGAGTGACTGGCAAAAAGGAACAGAAAAAAAAGAATAAATGAGAAATCAGGAGAGAGTATGGTAACAGGGGGTGGAGGTGTGAAGACAAGAGCAGGGGCGAGGATGCTGCTCTGTAATGTTAGCTGTCTTCATTTCCAGTGTGACAAATGGCATCTCAGTGACAGCAGTGGGCCCCTGGGATGCATTCTGCTGCCTGGGAGTCTCTCACCTCCCCACAGCACTCATTTCACCCCAGCCTGCGGGGCTATCAAGGTGTCTGAGGCAAAGGGCTGCAACTCCAGGGGAGCCCCCAGCACCTGCCATCCCTAAGCAGGGGGTTCCAGTGGAGCTTTTCCTGGGATCTTCCCTGCTCCCGAGCCACTGTGTCCCACTGTCACACCAGGCTGAACTGCTGGTGCCACCCCGTGGTAGAAGAGGCGAGTCTGGACACCACAGTCTCCAGGGACAAGCCAAGGCACCACAGTGGTCCCTGAGGAAGGTTGCTGACCCACCCCTACTCTGAGCAGCCCAGGTGCTTTACATTACCTGGGGACCTTGCAAGGCCCATTTATTCCTGATCAAAAATTATTATTTTGAGTGCCAGATGTGTATCCCAGCAGACAAACTTACTCAGCTGCCCTCATCTCACCGAGTTTTAATATTCTTGAACTTTTTAGTAATCAGGAGGCATTTTTTCCCACCCTTGTTTAGCCTTTTAACAAGGCTATTAAGAGAACATAATCCCATCTGGAGCCCCAAAGGAGATCTCAGCATTCCACATGCCATGCTGGTGCCCAGCCAAGGCCATCACATGTCTCTGGGAGGCTCCATAGGGAGCTTCCAGTCTGCTACCACGGACCTCTTGATGGCCCTTGGCAGGAGAGACAATTATTTAGAGATACTCCTCAGGACAACCACAAATTTTTCTGCATTGCCCTGTGTTGTGTGGGACATCTCTCCTGTAACCCAACCAAGCATCCCAGGAGCAGGAGAATCCAAATGGTATGAAATGTCCAAAGAAGTGTGATGCCATGAGTGGTGAAAGAGAGAATCATTGAATAGTTAAGGTTGGAAAAGACCTTTAAGATCATCAAGTCCATCAGGGATGGATCCTTGGCTTTTGATCTCTTGATACTCCCGAAGAGTTTTACAAATGCTTTGCCAACAATGGGGTTCCCTGAGGCCTGCGAAGGGCAAGGCAAAGCATGAGGCTTCAACCTGCAACTCTACCAGAACCTTCCTAGGAGCACAGGCATTCCAGACCAGCTGGAAACCCCTGACCCGGGCAGCACGTGAATAGACTAAGGAATAACTAAGTGTACCGGCACGCTCTCACGCCCCTTCTCAAGAGGAACAAAGGGAGCCATTCTGCAGGTGAAATACGACATATTACCACATCCACAGGCTCTGGAAAGTCAAGTGGCTCCTGTGTGACTGGTTTTCCAGGAAAGCAAGCTGATTTCAAGGTCTACACCACCTTGAAATTGTTGCTCCTTGTGAACAGCAGCGGGGGTAGCGCAGAGGGCAGGGACCATTGTGTGGTCTTCACACAGGGAAAATGAAACACTGCAGTTCTCCACAACCCCAGCCCCAGCTGGGCACCAGTGGCTCGAGGAGATGGAAATTCTTCCCACACTCACCATAGCAATGCCTGTCTTCTGATGATGCCCCACACCTCCATCCACTGCACGGACGATGAGGATGTACTCAGATTTGGCCTCCCGGTCCAGCAAAGACGTTGTTGTGATTTCTCCTGCAACCATAAGAGATAACAAGGTTAAAAAAGGAACACTTAAAACCAAGGTCAGGATAGTCCACAAATGGGCCTTTTTTTTTTAAATTCAAATAGATGGACCTTGGCAGCTCCTTAACGAACAGGAACCTTCATGGCCGAGCCTATCCTTAGGCTCAGGAGCTGAGTTTCCACGGATGCCTCTGCTGACGCTCTCAGGGTGACTGAGCAAGAGGTAGTGGCTGAATTCTGGTGAACCCTAAATTATGGGTCTCCTAAGCAGGCTGACTCAAGGAGATGAGGGAAAGGTGGGGCTGAAAGAGGGAACTGAAAGAAAAAGGGCAGAGCACGTCCAGAGGCTCACCTGAGCGAGCATTGATCCGAAAATGCGAGGAGCCTTCCAGGGAGTAGATGATCGACTCCTGCCCATACTCCCTGGACCGGTCCATGTCCGTGGCATTGAGAAACAGCACTGTGGCTCCTTGGGGAAAGCAAAAATGACAACTGGGATGAGCCAGAACTGCCCTCTGCCCCCACACTGCTCCTGCAGGTCACCCAGCCAAGGGGTCCCTTCTCCTGCACATGCACAGTGAAGCCAAACCCCCAGACCCCACAGCTATAAGACTTTACCAGATCCCAAAAAGAGATCATCCACCCCATTATGGCTCTAAAATACCCAGGGGCCTCGCGGGAGCCCAGAGAAGGAGCAGGGGTGTGCCCTGTACCTGCCATAATGTCCTCCATGACAGTTATCACGTAGGAGGGCTTGCTGAATGTGGGGGGATTGTCATTTTCATCCTGAAGCAAAGAGAAGGTCGAGAGGCTGGTTGGGAAAAAGGCAAAATGGTCAAGTAGCTGCAAAAGTTTGGTATGGGGATGCTCCTGGGTGACTGCATCTCAAGGTGTGATCAGTTTATGATGCCAGCGAGGCGAAGGTGGCATTGGCGGGAGGCGGCGGGGCTGAGCACAGGGTTTCACTGCAGAGGCATCTGAGGTTGAGGTGAGATGATTGTCAGTGACTCCGCTGAGCCTTGCAGTGAGGATGGTACCGACTACCCCACCACCTCATCACTCAGCACAGGACTGAGGAACCACTACCACCGACAGAAAAGCACCTTCTGAGCTGCTCCTGACTCTACCACAAGTCTGGGAAACCTCAAGCACCACATGAAGCACCACAGCATTGTGCACAGACCTGCTCCTCCCTCCCCACAGTACAGGGGTGGCTTAGTGTTCCAGGTCATCCTGGCCACGAGGCCATGAGGCAAACTGGACCAGCCAGGGGAGCTGCTGAGCTTTGGATGCCTTCCTTCCAGAGGAGGAATGCTGTGGGTGTTTGCAGAGAGGGCAGTCACAGCATTTTAGAGGGGGAAGCTGGTTTGCATCCTGATGTTTTCCTTCCAAGCCTGTCCCTGCCAGTGACTATGGCCATCCTGGAGAAACCAGGCAGGAGCACTTGCTTGAAATATCCCTCAAAACAGATTTTGGACTGGTTTAAAGCTCCCCCGAGGGGGCTTTAAATGCTGTTAAAACACTGTTAAGAATCTGCCTTAAATGAACCAAACCCATCTGCCTATGGAGGGCAGGACGGAGCTGCCAGGAACAACATCGTTATGGACCTTGCCCTTTCCCTGGGGCTGCTCTGGAGACGTTTTCTACCTGGAGACCACTGATGGACCTGCAGCCTCAGCTGCTCCTGCTGCCACTGAACTTGAGATTTGAAGCCATTCCATGTGCCAACGATGCCCATCATGTTGCAATTAAATTGCCAGCCCCTGCTTTCCTTTCTGGAAGCAGGTGGTCTTTAATCAGCCTTTGCGTCACTCAGCTTTCCTGGTGTCTCCTCTGAGGGTAATGAGGAAATTGTTGCCTGTCCCGGTGATGTCCTCACCATCCCTATTCCTTCTCCTCCTCCCAGGGATGGGTGGGGGTCATCCAGGGCAAACCCAGGAGGCCTGGGCAGGTTAAAGGCAATGGAGAGGTTGAGCGTGCATCCACGTGCAGCTGGATGGGGCTGAGCTGTGCCACGCTCCAGCTGGGTGGACACAAGCCAGAGCAGATGCTGTGTCGTGTCATTAATGTTCCTGAGATCATCAGGCCATGCGCAGCAAGGCCATGGACTGGCAAGCCTGGTCCCGAGGACCCAGGGTTTGCTTCTGGCTGGCTCTCCATCTGGCCAGAGCTGGACTGCACCTGCCTTCTACTTGAGAGGGTTATTTCCCACTTCAGCAGTAGGAGCTCCAAAGGTCCCCAAGGCACCTGCAGCGATGCCAGACAGAACCCAGCACTCTTCCACTCCCACAAAAGAGGTTATCCACCTAACCAGCTAAACCAGCTTCCAGTGTTCTTCTGACTCTCAGCCTTCCTCCCTACAACCTCACCCTCAGGCAGCCATTGTATCATAGAATCTTAGAACGGATTGGGTTGGAAAGGACCTTAAAGCTCACCTTGTTCCAACCCCCTGCCATGGGCAGGGACACCTCCCACTATCCCAGGTTGCTCCAAGCCCCATCCAACCTGGCCTTGGACACCTCGAGGGACTGGGCAGCCACAGCTCCTCTGGGCAACCTGTCCCAGGTTCACCACCCTCACAGGGAAGAATTTCTTCCTACTATCCAACCTAAACCTCCCCTCTCCTCCAGTCTGAAGCTGATTCCCCTTGTCCTATCACTCCCCACCATCTCCAAGGATGCTGAGAGAGGCAGACGCTCACACTAAGCACACAACCCCTCTCCTCCAGGCACAGGCAAGCCGTGAGTCGCTGGCTCATCACTCTGAGCAGGGCATCAGTGGCAGGGAGTGAGGCAGAAACTTATTAGTGGTGCTATTTCCTGGGATCCTGGCGCGGCGCGCACTATTAGTTCTGACTCGGCGACTCCCTGTACAAAAGCGTATTGTCCCCTAATGGGAAATCTACAAGGCGAGTTTGACTTCTTTATTAAAAACCAACAACCAAAGGATGAAAAAAAATTACCTCCCTCCACACTTGCTCTGGTTCTGCCTTCTCACAGCTCTTGTTCTTTAAGTGCCGTCACAAACACTTCCCCCTTATTTTCTTCCTAGTTTTTGGCTTTTATTTCTTTTCTTTTTCCAGCTGAGAGAAATTCCCTTTGGTTGAGAGTGGAAAAAGTGACAGCTACTTAAACCCTGCCAGTATACAGACCCAACACGGGGAGATGACCCACAGAAGTGTGGTCTAGAAAAAGAGGTGTTTATGCTGTTGAAAGCACAGAATGGGAAGGATGTATTTAACCATGACTAACTCCCTGGGCACTGCCCTGTTCCCCCTCTCTCAAGCATGGTGAGGGATCTGAGAAGAAGAGACATGCTCATGGGATTTTATTACCATCTTACGGTATTGTTGGCTTTATCTCCTTCACCTTCCCAGACTGATGCTACTGCCAGCCTGGCATAGATCCCACAGCTGTGAGACTGACGTGTTATCAACCAGACTGTCTCCATCACTGATACCTCCCTCTAGACATCCTCAAACCACAATGTGCCTCAAAGTGACACTCTGATCTGATCTCCCCGAGGAACGCTGTGATGCCGTGTGTCTCCCAGCAGGAAGCCCTGCTCCCAAGGGAATTCCACACCGGTCCTGCTCTGCTCCTCACCCCGTTGTTAGCTGCGGCATGAGACACGTACGACACATGTATGGGACACATGCAATCCACACGTCCACATCCATGGCATGGGATACTCTTGCTGGGTTATTGATGAATTAATAGCACTGCTATGGAGCAGCTGCAGGGAAACCATGAGAGGAATATCAGGCACTGTACTTACAAACACCTCGATGGTGACGGGGACAGTGCTGTTGAGTGGCGGGCTGCCGGCATCCTTGGCCATCACCGTCAGGTAGACGACCCCGTTGGCTACCTGCTCGTAGTCTAGAGGGTGGTTCACGCTGATCACTGGAAGGAGGCACAGTGGGGGGGTCAGGGGAGCACTCATGCACTGGGCAGGCCGCGGGCATGCTCAGAGGTGGCCCTGTGGTGCCAGGACCAGCACTTACCTCCGTACCCTTCCGACACCGTGATATCGAAGTAGTCGCGGAAGGCAGATGCCTGCACGATGCTGTAGGAGATCTGGTTGTTTGGAGGGGAGTCCTCATCAGATGCCTAGGGTGTGAGCAGAGGGAATACATGGGCATGGGAGCTGTGCCAGGGAGAGAGCTGAGGGGATGGGAGCTGCAGGCTGGGTCCAGGGAGACTGGAAGTGTTGGAGGGAGGTATGCCCATCAGGGGCCCTGAGGGGGTCTGTACACCAGCCTCCTCTCACCTGCTTCTCTCATGCAAGAAGGAAACTGGTTGTTGGGACATGCTTTGGAAGATGTTTGTTAAACCCATCACAGGCACTGATCATTTTAAACGGACAGAGGGAGGTTTAGATTGGATATGAGGTAAAATTCTCCCCTGTGAGTGTGGTGAGGCCCTGGCACAGGTTGCCCAGAGAAACTGTGGCTGCCCCATCCCTGGAAGTGTCCAAGGCCAGGTTGGATGGGGCTTGGAGATACCTGGTCTTGTGGAAGATGTTTCTGGCCATGGCAGGGGGTTGGAACTGGCTGAGCTCTAAGGTCCCTTGCAACCCAAACCGTTCTGTGATTCTAACCCACTCCTGTGTCCCTCCTGCACATCCCAAACAGAGGAGCCACTCCAGTCCCTCACCCGGAGCCGGACCACCTGGGTGACGGAGGGCTCGTTCTCCCGCAGGGCCCCCAGGTAGGCCTCCTTCTGGAAGGTGGGGACATTGTCGTTGATGTCGAGGACATTGATTCTGACACGTCCCGTTGTCTCCTCCCCGCCGCCATCCCGGGCGATGATGGTCAGGGTGTAGCGCTGCGTGGTCTCAAAGTCCAGCCGAGCTGTTAGGAGGATCACACCCGTGTCCTTGTCAAGGGAGAAACTGAGGAGACAGCAAAAGAAGGGCAAAAAGCCTTGGTGACCACACACTGGAGATGGAGAGGCAGCAGCCTGACAGCATGAAGTTCATGACTTTTTTCTGAGGGATATTAGGTCCCAGAACACCTTCAAGAGCTCCGCACAGCTGAGCAGTGAGAAATCCTCAGTGCTGCTCCACAGGCAGAGGAAATGGGTGCAGAGGCCCCCAGATCTGTTCTGCTGGGCAGTCCGCATATATTTCCCAACTTTTCACCACAGGTGTTGCTCCAGGGCTGACAACTCACTGTGAAGCCATTTACTGGTCTCAAGCAATGCTGGCGCCTGCAGGTCCCAACTTAGCAAAGCAAGTAAACATACTGAGCATCAGGCACGTGCTGAACACAGCCCTCTGGGAGACAGCACAGACAGGGGTTCATAGAGCGTCTCACAGGTAGGACATAACTAGTGCCTTTAATCACCCTGTGACTGCCTAGTGAGGTTAGAAGAGGATTTTGGACGATCAGACTCCTGCCAGTCTCTGGCACTCTCTGACACTTACCGGTCAGGGTCATCGCTGAAGAAATAACTGACTTTCCCATATGAGCCCACATCATTGTCAGTTGCCTGGAAAACATAAAAGCTAATTAATAAATGAAGGTATTTATGGAAATGCTGCTTGGAACAGACCACTGCAGATCTTGCGTGCTGCCATTTATCCCCCAAGAGCCGCCGGGTTGGGGCTGTTTGCACTCCCCTGCTCATGGCTGACTTCCAGCCTGCACTAGCTAACAGCTCTCCACCAACATTCCTCAGCATTGCTCCCAAAACCTTTGGCACTGGGAAACATAATACCTACTTACTTTTCCTTAAGCTAACCTGGGAAGCACACCTGAAATAAAAATCTCCATGGATAATTCTTGAGGGCCACCCATCCTGTTCCTGTGACAGCAGAAACCTGGGACTCCACAGCCACAGCTCATATCCTTCCCTGTGCACTCTAGAGCTGAGCTGGTTTTGCACAGCCTGGTTTTGGTAGCGGGGGGCACAGAGGTGGATTCTGTGAGAAGATGCTGGAAGCTTCCACCATGTCCGGCAGAGCCAGTCCCTGATGGCTCTGAAGATGGACATGGCAATGGCCAAGGCTGGGCCAATTAGAGATGATGGTAACGCTCTGTGATAACAGATTTAAGACTTGACTTCTCTCTCTTCTCTCTTTTCTGAGAAGAAAACCTTGGGTGATGAACTGACCGAACGCCCCACGCCCCTGTTCCCCTGCGCTCTTGGTGGGAAGGAGAGAGAGGCTGGGGGAAGAAAAGGTGTTTTTTAAGGGCTTATTTTACTTCTCATTATCCTCCTCTGATTTTGTTAGTAATAAACTCACTTTGTACTCCTAAGTTGAGCCTGTTTTGCCCTTGAGGTGTTTTCTCCCAGTCCTTATCTCAAATCATGAACCCTTCGTTAATTTTTTTTTCTCTTCCCTGTCCAGCTGTAGCAGGGGAGGGTGAGCGAGTGGCTGTTGTGGGTGCCCGGTGTTTGGCCAGTGTCAAACCATGACATGAGTAGAGGAATAAAAACCTACTGCACTTCAATAGGTGCAGAACAGCCCCTCAGACTAAAATACAGATCAGGAAAAGCAAGGCAAGTGATTTCAGTCTTGCTTTCCACAAGGACAGCCCTTCTGGGGGTGCAATCTGCTGCATTCCCGTGGATAGAGTGCCTCAGGATGCTGTGGGATGCACCTACTCCACCAGCAGCTGCCAAAGCTGGAGCAGGCTGGTCATGGCTAAATGACCAGCACTTCTGGGGAAGGTGTTCACAACTCACTGTGTCAGCCCTGGATGAGCAAGGCAAGATTTATTTGTATTTTAACGTCTTCGCTCTAATGAATATATAAAATATGCATCAGTGGCGGCAGGAAAAAGGAGCAGAAAATTTTATTTTTAGGTGAGGAAAGTGGAAAGCAATCCCCAAAATATCCTTTTTCTCCCCCACTATATTTTCGAAATTGAGTCCTGTCTGGATTACTTAAAGAGACCAACAGGTCTGTGAAGGAGCAGGGTCAAAGACACATTTTATGTCCAGAAACTGGCAAAAGGCTGTATTTTAGGAGTGGCATGGAACACAGCCCGTTCCTTAAACCTTCCTGATTTATTGGTGGCCTGAATTACCCTTGACAGCGGAGTAGGAGCTTGAGCACAGCTTTACCCCCCACATGCTGCTCACCTACCACACCATGGGGTGACAGAGAGCAAAAGGCATGAAAACCACACAGGATTATTTAAGTTTTCCTCCCCAGACATTTTCCCAGCCTGAGCAGTGAACTCCTGCTGCTTGATGCCAGCCAAAGGGTGCTCTGGTGGATCTAGCCTTCCAGACCTACTGATTTTGCCAATTTTCCTCTCCACTGCTATGATGTGATTTCCCTTCCATGGGCAGTGGAATTATATTCGGTGAAATGGAACAAACTTGTGGAAATCTGCCTGGAGAGATGCCCAGAGAGCAAGCAGCACCCACTCCTGGGGGACAAGTCCCTCTAGGCTACATCTTCCCCCTCAGAGCACATCCACAGAAGTGCTCCATCCCAGGCAGAGCCTGGCAACTTTTCCATATGGAAACACCTGGAGAGAAGCAGGGTCAACCTACCATCTGCCCACCCCAGCAAATTCATTCTGGGGTTAATCCCCCATCCCAACACCTGCCACCAGCCCCTTTTTGGGTCCTCTCTTCCCAAAATCCTTGAGCGCTTCAAGCATCCTCAACACTGCCAGCCCTCAACCTCCAGCCAGAATTTTTCCTATCCCTTACTTCTGTGCCCACAACTGCTGTGAATTCCTTGGTCCCATTAATTCCTAAGTGGCTAGTGAGAGACGAGCCCAGAAAAGCACTTTCCATGCACCTGGATGGGCTGGTGATGAGGTAATGATTTACAGGGGGTCTGACAGTACCAGAAAGTACAGGCAAAACGAATTCCCTTCATTTGGCCCCATACAATTGCACTTGTAAGTGCTTATTGCAGTGACAGACAACACTGGGAAAGTGTAATTTTCTTCTGATGAGAAAAAAAAAGATAGGGAAGGAGGAAGGTTAAAAGAAGGTTAGGGAGGAGGGAATGGGAGCCCTGGGGAGAGGGGAGCCAGGAGGGCAGCTGTACCACAAGCTGTGATGACATCAAAAGTGCCAGTGAGGCAAAAAGACCCTCTCCAAGGAGCCAGGAGGACGGGCAGCCTGACTCTGCCCCATCCACCACCTCGCCAGCTGGGCTAATTAATGCCCCTGATTTACACCAGGGGAGGTGGGAGGTGAGGCCGGCTGGATGGCTTTCCTGGCAACTGAACATCATGGAGATAATGCTGGGCAATGGAGCAGGTTAGTTGAGCGTGACAGAGAACATGCAAAAAAAGCCAAACCATGCACGCTCAGCATATTTAATTTGAGATCTTTGCCTGTTTCTGCATTACCAAGCTTTTTCCCCTCTAAGGGTAAAAAGGATGCTCAGCTGCTCAAGCCCCTGGGGAGGTGACACACACTCTTTGCAGAGCGACGCCGAGGGCTCCCAGGGAGCACACGCCTGCAGAATACCCCAAATCCCACCGAGCTGTCAGCAATCCCTGGGTACCAGCTGTTTTCCTGTGGCTTTTCCCCATCACTGACCGGTTTTCCCCCCCAGCATGCAAGCATCCATTCCCACAGCCCAGGGAGGAAAGGCATCTGGCTGGAAGTTTCTCGGGGTTCCACCTGGAGAAGCAATCAAATGGCTTTTACGCCTCTCCTCTCCTGCCCGGAATATTAAAGCAGGATTTGCCCACTGGAGCCTGCAAAAGGGCAGGATGAAAACGCAGGTCCACATCTGTACTTTTATGAGCTGTCACCAGCACAGACCATTTCTAAAAAATCCAGCTAAACTCTGGGAGAGTGGCAAGAAGAGGAAGCCTGGATAACCCAAAGGATTAATTTACTGAGCTGCAGCACAGCGTGGGCACCCAGCACATGAATCACACAAAAATACCCACAGCCGGCTCTCTGTCCATCTGCATCCCCCAAGCATAAATATTTGGGATGTCTCCTTTTGTCCCACCAAGGGCCATCACATCCACCCTTCCCCACACGCAGGCCGGCAGAGCCGGAGACAAAAGTGAGGAGCCGGCGAGCGTTCTGCTCTCGTGGGCAAATCTGCAGGAAAGGGCATGTCGTCCAATTTGTTCGGGAAACAATAGCAATGTTTGACATGTCATCAGGATTGATGGAGCAGAAATTTACATGCGAGAATTCAGTTTTAAACAGCTCCACGGAGCTTCACCCAGTAATGGTTTAGACATTCATCATCCGCCAGACCCACTCAACGACTCCTTAAACTGCCGGAGATTAACTCTACTCACAGCAGCTTCAGGGAGCACGGCAGGAGGAGTCGGCAAGGGCTTAAAGAACCAAGAACAGCCCTTCGAGGTGGCTCAGATCCCCCACGGAGTCCCTGGGATGGCANCTGTGGGGGGGCCCCCCCCCCCCCCCCCCCCCAAACTGTCAGACAGGGATGAACAGCTGGAAGTTGGTTGCAAGGGTGAGCAGAGCACCTTGGAACGATGATCAGGGCTGCCATGTCCTGCCTGGCTGAAGAGCCAAACCCTTCCCACCTTTCCCTCAGCTGGGAGCAGGTCCCAGCTCTGTTTGTTCTCCTTCGCCCTCTTTATTTTCCCTCCCTCACATGCACAAAGGAGGAAATAAAAATTGATAGGGAACAAATTGCTTTGGCCAGGAGTTCTCTGCTTAAAAGAGTCGTGGCAGGAAAGCAATTACAGGACGTCAAAAAGCTGTCAGGGTACCAGAGTGACCGGGCAGAGCCTCGTCCCTGCCCGCTCCTCTGGCTTGCTCCAGCAAGATGCCTGGAGCTTGGGAAAGCAAACAGAAGGAGGATTCTCATATGCTTCCTAGCTTTTTTTCGGTTTTCTAGGAAAGTGAGGCAGATGCAGTTGGGTGCCCGGTGTTTCTGGGCAGCCACGGGCTGCTCAGACTGTGGTACAAAATTTCCAAGGTTGGGAGCCATGCCCTGGCATCCTACCGATTTTTGGAGTCACCAAAACCTGCATGTGTTAACTCGGCAGCCATGCAAACATCCCTTCCTCAAGGCAACCTTCAGGTCCCAGGGGAATAGCAGCTAACTGCTGGTAGCCACTGGGACTGGGATTTGATCTGTGATTTGGGGGAGACAAATGTGAAGGGCCAAGGGCTTCCATGAGATGCAATCACCGGGCTGCGAAAGCGCAATGCAAAACCAATGGAAAACCTACTTAAAGTTATTATGGAATGACTTCAGTCAGAAAACAGCTCTTGTCGGCATTGCCTGGCCCGGCCGTGTTCTTTCCCAGGCGCAGAAAGAGGCTGCCCGGTGGGAGGCGGCAATCAGGCGGGAGCAGAGCCGGTGGCTGGCCGGCGCTGGAGCCCGGCGGCTCCCGTGATTAGCGGCGAGAGAGGGAGGCGGGAGCGGGGAATCAAGGCAGTGCCGGGCTACCGCCGCTACCACCACTTTCCCAGCAGCTCCAAATCCTGTCCAGAGCCAGGGAGCTCAATCGGCGCTAATGACCCCAGAGGGCTGCGCTGAACCTGGCTGGAGGGGAAAAAATAGTCAATCAACCCCCCTGGGAATGGCAGAGCTTTCCCCCACTTCTTCTGCCAGCCACCGGGGAAAACAGGAGCCTCCTTGATTGTGTTTTATAACAGCAGCCCCTGCAATACCTGCTCCACTCAGGCAAGGTTAACACTTGCCTGGGCAGCCATGATTTAGCGAGCAGTGATTTACTGTAGCCAGGCTGTCGGAATGGCTGGAGACGAGGCTTTAAATCACCAGGTGACATAAGATGGGCCCAAAAGTGAGACAAACAGGCTTTACCAGCGTGGGTTTTCACTGGTGACACCCAAGACCATTTAAATGCCCACCTCGGTGGGTTTTACTGGAGTTGGGTGTAAGTCCTCCACTAACGAACTGCATTGATTTCATATTCGCCTGTTGTCCACCTAAATGGCAAGTGGCACATCTGTGCGATTAAACAACCCCACAATTGCCTTGCTTGACATCTCAATCACTTCGCTGTTGGGTCTCTAATGAATTTTACAGCCCAGCAAAATGGAAGAAATTAGGGTCAAAGTCTGGTGGAAGAAATATAAATCCTCAACGATCTCTAAAGTGTTCACAAGAGCTCTGGGAAGCCAGTCATGTCACCCACCATCTGCAACTCCACCGCACCCAGGTGAGAGGCCCAGTAGGCAGAGGGGGGATAAAAACAAAGGAGGAGGGATAAGCTGAACAGGTCCTTGCCAGAAGCTGGACATGAATATGTTGCATCCCAGCCTGGAGAAAGGGAATGGCACAGCCCAACTGATTTGCACATCAAATGACTCCCAAATACCCAGTTCAGGTAAATTACCCTCCCCTTCACACTCCAAGGTCAGCCCGTCAGCAGCACCGGGGGCAGCTCAAGGTCATCTGTCCAGGAGTGACACTGTCACAGCTCACTCAGCCGACAGCACCCGCTGGGTGCTGATTCCCATGGGAGCCTTTTGCTCAAGGAAACACAGCCTAGGGTGCTTTGGGAGAGACATGGGGGCTGAGGGCAGCTTTGAAAACAGATTAAAATCCCAGGAGCGTTGGCTCTATTGGAACTTTGCGGGTGTAAAAGCATGAGGAGTCTGGGAGAGGATGTATCAAGGTGAAGACAGCGATGGCCCTAAAAGAACTGCTGAGAAGGAAGTATGAGGCCAGGGTGTTCATATGGCAAAGAGCATCACCTTGGAAAAATTCTCCCTTGAACTCCCAGCCACATCCCAAATCACCAGGAAAAGCCAGCAGCAAAGGAAAACCACCCAACCCTGTCTCCTACTGGGAACACTGGGAGGCATGGGGGGGAATCCTGCTGCCTGGCTTGTGCTTTGCAGAGTGTAATTTGGACAGGAGCAGGTCTGCGTTTGCTCCCCAATTTTCTTTCCCATCTCATGGGCTGAATTGTTGGGGTTTTTTGTTTTTTTGTTTTGTGGGGTTTTTTTTGTTTTTTTTTTTT
>VYZQ01042308.1:103801-128231 GCA_013400655.1 Mystacornis crossleyi | reverse complement strand
TTTTTTTTTTTTTTTTTTTTTTTTTTTTTTTTTTTGTTGGGCAGGGGGAAGGGACCAGGCTGTGATTTTGTTTTGTTTTCCCGCCTGTATGCTCTCGCTGTGTATTTTTCCTGACAGCTCCATCAGGACAGGGAGCGGCTGCACAAGCTGCAGTAAGTGTCTCTCTCTCTCTCCACAGTGCTCGGGCTGTCATGATTCCCATTCCACCCCATTTCGGTCTCACGGATTGATATTTAGATTAAAGAGATAAACACAGCCAAAGAGCACTGGGCCCTGACAGAAAGACGAGGACTTCAGATCTGTCCATCACGCCTGCTAACTCCTTCCTCCCCTTCCCTTTATTTACAGAGCTGGCTTGATAAGAATATTTAATGGGAACAAGGAGTGCAAGTATATTTTTATACTTGTAAAAACCCAAGGAGCACGCAGGAAGAAGCCAAGCCATTCATGTTTAACTTTCCAGGCAATTTGGAATCGTCTGCTTTGATTATTTAACTCTTTACTGTTCCGTGTGTTTGCAGTTTTCCTCTCCTCTTGCAGATAAAGGATTCAATTTTCTTTTAAGCGGCAAGGAAATTGGAAGAGATTTTGTTCTGTTTAAGCACAGCTGAAGACAGAGAACTGGGGAGTGGGGGGGTGAGAACAGCAACATCAATTAAGATGCTGACAGGGAGGGAGAGCTGTGTGGGCCATGGATGGGGAGAAGGGCTGGAAAAAGGGACAAAGTCCAGGCATGGAGGACATCAGAACCGTCCAACTGACAGTTCTCCAGCTTCCATGAGCTGCTGCTGAGCCATGCTTTCATATTCCCACCAGAGCCCTCTGAATGCCCTCCTGGCTTTCTTAGATCCTCTCCCCGTATCTGAGCCTCTGCAACACCCAGCTTGCCCCAGACATTTGGCTGGCAGTCCCCAGTTACCACCACCCTGTCCATTCGTCCTCTGCAGCAAGGACTTTCCAAGACCTTTTCCATTAACTTCCATCACTTAAAGCAGAAGGAAAGGATGGGGCTGGCCTGGAAGTCCTCCCAGTGTTTCCCCATCCTGTACTTCCCTAACCCATGCGAGAAGGTAAAGGAGGTGTAAGTTACTCCTAATGTAGGTGGGGCAGGTGACTCCCTGCAGAGCAGGACACAAACTTAACCCCCTGAGCAAAATGTAGAGGGTCAGTCAGCTGAAAAATGTTGAGAAGCCCTGTGCTGTCCTCCTGGTAGCACCAGGGAAAGCTGTCCTGCTGACAACCATGAGACGATGGGCTGCACCATTCTCTGGTCCTAATGCTGGGAGAGCACCCCAGGTGCCACCAAAGGGACAGGGGACAGTTTATCCCACACTGATCCCCGTGGAAGATCCCTAGATGCCTTTTTATCCATCCATTGATTTGCAAGGTATTTCCCCACCTTGCTCCCCACCCTCAATGGCTGTGTCGTTATTCCATGCAACCTTCCCAAAACCAGAAGCAGTGTAGGTTTTCCCTTGAGGCTGGCCCACACAGGCACCATCACCATGTGAGAGAGAAACACAGCTCAGTCTTGAGTCCCTCACCCACCAGCATCCCAGAGCTGCAGCCTCTACTACTGCCTTTGATCTTTGACTGCTTCTGCTCCTCTGCATTCATTTCTTCTCCAAGAAAAAGAGGAAAGAAAAGCTTTGGAGATCACCAAGAAACAACACAGTGGCAACTCCACAGATGTTGGGGGATAGCGAGTGCCCTCGGCCAAAGGGATGGCGGGATGTAGGGTGGTGTGACTGCTGAAAGGCAACCAGAGGAACCCCAAAAGGCTTGCAAAGCCTCATCCCACCCACATCAGGACTTGAAGTCAGACAAACCCAGAGGGATGCAACTCTCTGGGCATCCCACGGTTGCTCTGGGATGGCTGCAAATCAGCATGATGGGATGTGGGAGAGCCGCGATGCGATGTGGGAGTGCCATGATGGGATGTGGGAGCTCACAGACTATGGCACCATCCCTGCCAACATGATTGGGAAAGTGATTTGCATCCTAAATAGCTGTTTATTGATGTCTGCAACTCTTCTTGCCAGGGTGGGAAAAGTACATTATTACTTTCTTGTTGACTGGCATTTACAGCTGGCTGGAAAGAAGGGGAAAGAAAATCAGGCCGGGATCAATTTTCCCATCCCCAACATGAGGCCAAAGAGAGATCGAAGCAGCAGAAGAAAACTGACAGCTGGGTGGTAAAGGAGAGGAACTTTGCCAACCAAATTAAAGGTTGATTTAATGAGGAGAGTAATGGAAGGTTAATTAGCGCATTTACTTCATTAGGTTCTTACTAACAAGGCTTCTCTTGAGGAAGTGCAGCAGCAGGGAGGGGGAAGATGAGAATCCAGGTGAATGGTATGTTGGGGACGATGTTCAGGCAGGGGACAACCCATGGAGGGTAGGAGAAAGGGACTGCGCAGGAACATGAACCCATATGTATGTAGATATTGAATACACACACATATATAAGAATTCACAGGCTAATGCACTTTCCAAAAAGACAGGGAGACCATCTCTTCACTTCCTCCATCAAATAATCTGAAAATTTTAATCCAGATTTCATTAAAAAACAGGGGAAATAGTGGCATTTTTTTACACACAAGACTGCCTTAGAGATTCAGGTTATCAAGCCCCAAGGGAACACCGTGCTTATTTTACCTGCCTCGCCACCTATCACAAGATACAGAAAATCATTCCTGTGCCGAAATCGATGCCTGTTGGTTGACTCAGGCACCACAATTTATAATCTGAGGTCTGCTGGAGATCTCACAGTATTCCTGAGGGTCTCCAAAAGATAACTCTGGAAAGTCCACAGCAGCTTGCCCAAAAGTACAATGCGTGTGTGTGTGTGTGTGAGAATATTTAAAGCTCTGAGAAGTCTCTATATCCCTTTCAGATTTGCTGAGGGTGGTTGTTGTGAGGAGAAACCCCGCCCCATCTCAGACCAGACGTGTTTCAGGGTAAGAGGTCACCAAGGCAAGGCAGAGAGCATAACCTCACAGGGATGTGGGAGGAGGAGATCCCACAGAGAAGGAAGTCATTAACTCAGCAAGGATTTGGGATGAATAGTTACACAAACCATCCCAGAGAGGTGTTGAAGTGATTTCCAAAGCATGGGTCATCTGATCCATGCCTGACCTGGCTGGAGTCAGGAAGAGCTGGCAGGAGAGGATCAGGAACAGCAGGGGCTAACACCTGCTGGGAGATGCTTGTGTGGTGCTTGAAGGAGGGCGAGTGGGCAATTCATTCCCTGCAAGCCCCTCCATGTCTCCCTGTCTTCATCCCAGCCGTTTTCCAGGGCAGGAGAACAGGAAAGGGGCAGGCAGCACCCCCCCCCAGCTCGCTGCTGCTTGCCAGCCAGTTGATGGAGCCCACAGCCACTGATCCCAGCCTGTGCAGCCAAGCCAGACCAGGGCAAATAAAGCAGAGAGGAGGGATCACGGAGCTAGGATTACTTTCCACACTTCCCTGGAGAACCATTTTTCTCCAGACCCTTCAAGGCAAATCAAATGCATTGTTGTGTTAAAAACAAGTTACTCTTGGTTTGTTTGGGCTTTAATGATTTTGGTTATCGGAGCTTTTCAGGAGGACTTTGCTGTGCAGATCTGTAGTGTACGAGAAGCTTAAGGAGATCTCCCACCCCTTAATTCCCACCTCCTGCTGTGTTGTCTTAGGCCCCTTCCCTTTTCTCTAGGTCTAGCAAATACATCAGCAACTGGAGCACAGCTTTTGGAGGCCCATGGCAGCTGCTGCCAAAGCAGCAGTGTCCAAAGGCAGGTCTGGAGGGGCACTGTGCTTTTGCTGTCACACCCTGCAGCTTCGCGGTGAGGCAGGAGCCCGAGATGCCACGGCGTGACAGGTGTGAACACAGGCTGGCACCTTACCTGAGCTTCCCAGCCAAGCATCACCCAAGGGACAGGAGGGGGTGCTGGGCTGAACTCCCCCCTCCTCTCCCTGTTGGAGGGAGCTCACTGGAAGCTGGGCTGGGTCTTGGTGACCCCAGAAGCAAGGCCATGTTACGTAGCTTCTTCCACCCAAAAAAGCTTCCCAGCTGAAAGCTCCACCCTGCTCTCCCCCCTGGCCAGGTCACAGAAGAGCTCCTCAGAGGAGCCCCACCAGAGCGAACCCAGGGGACTGCTTCCAAACCCTCCAGGCATGGGAGAGAAAGGAGTAGAGACCTGGGCACCTGTGTCTGACGCCAGACCAGCATCAGTCCCCTTCACAGCCACTGGGCATGGGGTCCTCACACTTCCCTTTCTTCTCCTGTCCCAGCTGAGGTACTAAAGGAGGGCTTGTGAAGCAGTGACACTACAGCTGCTGGCAATGAGGCAGCCTGGAGCAGGATGGAGAGTAACAGGTTTTCCTGCCTCTGGACTCAAGGACCTAAGGGTTAGCAGAAGGTGTCCCTGCCCATGGCACTGGAGTTGGAATTAGATGATTTTTAAAGTCCCTGCCAACCCAAAGCATTCTGTGGCTCTGGTCACGGCTACAGCTGGACACAGGCATTCATTCCCCCTAGCAGGCTCCTTCCCCAGGGCTTCCTGTCACAGAGCCCTGAGTCCTCTGCCCCGAGCCACAGCAGGCATCACACCTCACCACACCTCTCCAGGGTCCATCCTTCCAGCCTGCTCCTGCTATTAGGAGAGCCAGCACCCATCAAAAGCTGCTGGCCACCAGGCGGGCAGGACCTGGCGGGGGTGTCAGAGCCCCAGTTAATTCAGGGTGCAGTGTATGTTCTCGCTGCCTCGTTCCTGGAAGGTATGAAGTTATACTGGCTGCCTGCTTGCTCAAGAAGTGTGAAATTCTTTCTCTGACCTTTTCTGTTATGTTATTAAAAGGCTTCATGGCCAGTTGTTTCAGTAAAAAAATAGTATTTCAATATCTGCTGGTAGCTGGGGCAGAACTGGCCCATCTCTTCAGGCTGAGCTCTGCTCACCTCCCTGCTTTGCTCCAGCCTCACAGAAGGTGTTTGCTGCTGTGTAGGACCTCCAAGCCTTTCCAGTCTGCCTTTTCCTGGCACAACACACTCTGGGACAGGGAGAAAATAAAGTTTGCATGGAGAGATGCCTCTAACAACTGCAGAACCCTGGACAGGCTGCTTGTTCTTCAGTCATCATGGACATGCAATGGACATGTAACTCCAAACAGCCACGATTTATGTGACCTGGAAGCTTTGGCTGGAGTAAGGAGCCTTTCACACTGGTCTCTGCAAAAGCAGGA
This sequence comes from Mystacornis crossleyi, assembly GCA_013400655.1. Taxonomy (NCBI): domain Eukaryota; kingdom Metazoa; phylum Chordata; class Aves; order Passeriformes; family Timaliidae; genus Mystacornis; species Mystacornis crossleyi. The sequence continues at coordinate 123,011 of VYZQ01042308.1, read as the reverse complement.
ATCTCTGGCCTGAGGGGATTCTCATATGCATAAACAATCATGGAATCATTAAGGCTGGAAAAGGCCTCTGAGATCAAGTCCAAACATGAACCCAGCACTGCCAAGCTCACCATGCACTCATGACCCTAAACACCCTATCTACCTGTTTTTTGAACACTTCCAAGGATGGTGTCCCCACCACTTCCCTAGGCAGCCTGTTCCGATGCCTGACCACCCTTTTCACCGAAGAAATTTTTCCTGATATCCAACATAAACCTCTGGTGCAATTTGAGGCTGTTTCCTCTTGTCCTATCTGAGAAGAGAACCCAACCCCCACCCAGCTACCCCCTCCTGTCAGGGAGTTGTGGAGAGCCAGAAGGTCCCCCTGAGCCTCCTTTTCTCCAGGCTGAGCCCCCCCAGCTCTCTCAGTTGGTCCTCATGCTCCAAGAGCATGGAGGCAGGAGAGAAGTCTGCCTTTGGGCACATCGTGGGTTCTCTGTACAGGGCAGGAGCTGTTCCCATGGAGCCTGGACTCTCCAGGTGTTCTTGTGCAAGCAAATGACCACCTGAGTCTAAACAATAAATGCCTTTCAGGGACAGAATTAAACAGACGGATGAATGGGCAGGGAGATGGAGGGAATGCTAAGCAGAGAGCAAACAAAATCTTAGAGGGTGGACAAGGTTGTACTGTGAGAGGGAAGCAGCTGAGGTTTGACCAGGAATCCACAGATCCGAGCCCATGTGTCCCTGGGCAAAGGGAAATAGGCAGGGAGAGGAGACCAGGCAGCAGCTCTGGGTCCCCGCTGGCTGCCTGCACTTGGGGTTGTTTTACAGTTGATTTATACATGTAACAGGCAATGTTTCTCTGCTGTCACTGACATTAGGAGCTGAAATGCTGTAGGAACAAATGACCATTTGTCACCGCAAATGAAGTCTACTTGCTCCTTCCTTTTGCCTTTCCTTTTCAGCTGGCCAAGCTGGAGAGGGTGGCATTGAGGAGAGCCTTTCCCCTCTCCTAAACACACCCGATCAAGCACAGCCAAGGGGGAATAGCCAGGATGCACTCCCTGGAAGATGGGCAAACAGCCCAGGGGCTTCTGGGCTTCTGGGAGCAACTTGTCCTCCTTCCCCAGAACACTGGGCTGGGCAGAAGATCAGCGACCTCCCCTTGCCTCAGCTCCCGTGGTTTTAGCTGCTTGTCTGCCTGCCAGGAAGGTGCTGCAGGCACTGCTCTGTCCTGCCAGCTGTGCCTGCCCATCTCCAGCAGCAGCTGGCACAAAGTCTCCTGCCGCCCTTCAGCAACCACTCACCCGGCCCATGAACTCCCCTGTTCATCCTAATCCCACATGCCACCTGATTTGTTCTTAGCACCCTGAACCCCACTGTCTCTCCAAACCTGCACTTATTTGCGCAAAGGGGCACAAAAAGAGGGGAGCCAACAGAAGTCCCCTTTCATGAGGACATCATCCAGCAGCCACCAGAGAAGAGGGCATACCATGTGGCTGGCCAGACTTTCTCCAAAACCCCCTCCCTAACCCCCATGCATCAATATCCAGGAAGACTCTTGAGCAAGCAGAAAAGAAGGAAGAAAAGAAAAGGAGAAATTTATTAGCAAGGAAACCAGGCTTTTTGTCTGCAGCATGTGGGACAGGTAGAGAGACATGGTGCAGACAGGCAGCAACCAGAGGGCTGCAGCTCAAAGGCAAGGGGCCACAGCAGGAGGAGCTGGTACTTTATGAGGGTTGTTAAAAGTTTGGGATCAGCTGGGAGGGCAATTTGGATTTCAGTGCTAATTGCATCCATTCTGATTTATCATATAAGATTCAACTCCTGGCATTTTGTGTTCGCTCTGAAATGCTGGCATAGCTGGAAGTTGGGGAAAGAGGAGACGCAGTAACAATCTCATTGTTTAGTGTCTGATGGCCTGACTAGCTAAACATCTGCTTGAAATATTAATAACTGTCAGATGGGAACAGCTCCGGGGCTCTACACAGTTTCACACCATCTGTTTGTAAAGTAAACACACTTACACACAGGCACATACACCCAACTCTTCTGTCCGGGCTTTTATCCTCTGAATGGACATTCCTGCACGGATGGGAGACCAGGGGCTGTGCCTTGGGAGAGCAGGGGGACAAGGAGGAGACAGGAGGGCAGCTGGAGCAAATTCATTGGAGAGGGAGCCAAACAAACTCATCGATAGTGGTAGTAGCACACCCAAAGTGTAGCAGGGGGTTTGGTGCTCCCTGCTGTGATATTCCCCATCCCAAAGGAGCTTTGATGGCTATTCCAATCGTATTTCAGCACAGGGTTTTGTTGTAGTTCTTGCTGTGCCCCACACTGGCATGAAATCGCTCTCATGCAGCAGGAAATGTGTCTTCTCCATGAGGATTCCAACCAACCCACAGAGGAGGAAAGGAGCCCTATGGAAATGCCCCCTGCTATCACCACCACCTCTGCCTGCCTCTGTTCGGCTGCCAGCCATGCAATACCATGCTCCGCTAAACAGAGCCATGCCCCTCCTTTTCCATCCTTCGCCCTTTTAATGACTTGACCAACCTCTGTTTGGTTGAGGAAGATGCTGTAGAATGCTGTAGGAAGATGCTGCAGGATGCCCTTCCAAATAGGGCAGTGAGAAAAGCCACACCAGGGGTACCGTGACCACTGGGATCAGTATCTGCAGAGGAAACGCAGTGCAGGACTCTCTTTGAATTCCTGGTGTGGTAGGAAACATGTACACGTCTCCCAGACAACAGGAAAGGTCAAGACAACTGCTCCAAAAGCCCATGAGAAGGCTACACCCCACCACCAGCATCTCCTAATGCTCCCTTCCTAGGCTACCCCTTGATGAGGGACACCACAGAGCCAACACACGTGCCAAGGACTCAGCAAAAGGAGCTGGAATGCTCCTACTCACGTGGACCTGGAGGACAGTGGTGCCCACGGTGGTGTTCTCGAAGAGGCTGACGTTGTAGAGGACCTTGCTGAACACGGGCCGGTTGTCATTCTCATTGATGAGGTTGATTTTCACCCGTGCAAAGCCGATGTGGTCTGGGACACTCTCATTTGCGAAGAGCTGGGCAAAACGGGAAGGCAAGGGGAGGGTTGGAGACACTGGGAAGCTTGGGAGAGTTACCTGTCCTTCTTTAGTGGAGAAAACAAAGTTCTCCTCAGCTCCCTCATCAGCTGAGCCAGCTCAAGGCAAACCACCAACAGAGCTGGAGCAGGAGGATGGGGAGGGTTTTGGTGCCTGATAGGTGCTCTTAAAACAAAATTTTATGCTCTATAAAGCTTTTATGGCCCTGCTCTGCTTACGCTCTTGCAGCTGAGCCTTTGGATGCTGGAAAGAGAAAGCGCAGAGCAGATCTCTTCCCTACCTCCTTCTTTATTACAATTTCCGAATTTTTTGGCTGTGTCATAGTGCTCTACTGTTTCATAGTGGGGACTATAGTAGAATGGCTTGGGTTGGGAGGGACCTTTAAAGGCCAGCTAGTCTAACCCCCTGCCATGGGCAGGGACATCTTCCACTAGACCGGGTTGCTCAGAGCCCCATCTAACCTGACCGTGAATATTTCCAGCAATGGGACATCCACTACCTCTATGGGTAACCTGTTCCAGCATTTCACTGCCCCCATGGAAAAAAACTTCTTCCTTATACCTAATTTAAATCAGCCATCAAAAGCCATCTCCCCCGTCCTATTGCAACAGGCCCTGCTGAAAAATTTGTCCCCACCTTTCTCCTAGGCCCTCTTCCAGTACTGGACAAGAGAGAGGAAGATGACTAATGGTCACTCTTAGGTCATGCTGAAAACCATGGCTGTCCCACAGAGCCCAGGGGTGCAGCCTTACCGAAAATTCATAGCGAGGAATGGTCTCGAAGTCCAGCGGCACTGCCACCCGGACACGAATATCCGCCTTTCCCTGGATGGAGGTCGGTGAGATGATGAAGTGGTTGGAGTTGTTGCCTACCAGGTAAACCTCAAAAACGCTGTTGGGTCCCTGGGAAGGGAAAGAGCAAGGTTGGTATTTTATACAAAATCCATGTGCACATGAGAGGAGTGGGAATGCATCCCTGACCCCGCACAGCACATAGAGGGGAAGTCCCTTTTGCTTGTTGAAGGTACTCCACACAGGGTATCACGAACTGGGATTTCACTGCCTCAGGCTGGGAGCACAGTGTGAGTGCCTCTCCCATGCAGAAGGCTCTTTCCAGTAAGGCAGTTCAAACTGAGAACTGGAAAGACTCCTCCTCTCCCAAAGGCTGGCAAAGCAGCAAGGCCACCAACATACCAGGAACTTTCATCTGAGCACGGCTCCCTTCCCAGAGCATGGCCCAGCAGAGCACATGAAAAGCAAGCTCAGAAACTGCCAGAGATGAATTTCCAATTTTCCCTGAATGACCTCCTTCCTATCAGAAAAAGTGGCCAATTAAATGCACGAAGGGGCACTAATAGCAAAAGCTGCCTAAGTGTGACCGCTGAGAGCAGGTGACATGAGCAGAATCTCTGCCTTGCCCTTCTCCTCGCGCACCTCCATGCAGTCCATGGAGCTGAGGGCACACTGAGCATCTCCCAGTGGAGCCCCACAGCAGGAGCAAGCCCCAGGGGCACCCACAGAACCACACAAGGGCACCCAGTGCCTCAAGAGCCCAGCAGTGCACTCCTGGTGGATGGTGGGAGCATCTCAGTGTAGACTGGCACCTTCCACGAGTTGTTTTAGTGCCAAACAAGGAAGTGAAGGGTGCTCCCAACACCCCAGACACACCCCTGGGAGGGAGGGAGCAGAGGATACAGAGAATGGTAGAGAGAAGCATTACTTCCCAAGCTGTTTTGTAACCTATCCTCACGAAGTCCATTTACAAGAAATGACCATTTTCCACTAGTGACAAAAAGCTGCTTCACTGAGAAATTTCTGCCCATCTCTGCTGCCGAGTCCTCGGTTTCTCTCCCAGGGCCTGTGCCCTCCCTGCAGTACACGAAAGCACCTTTTGTGGCAGTGAGATGCGAGGGATTTTCTTAGAAACCAGGGAAGAGCGAGTTTGTTGGAGGCATGGCATAAAAGTTGAAACATCAAAAGAAATCAAAGTATCTGCAGGAAGGGAGCTGGGTGGATTAATTCCTCTCTAGCTGGGGAAGGAGATCAGCTCCAGATACCCACTATCCCTAATTAGCAGCTCCTCAAGTGCCTCAGTCTCCCCATGTGAAGTCTGGAGAAGGGGGATACAGCTGCCACTCAGGAGGGCTGCTGCGAGTTGCCATTTATATGTTTATTCAGCTATTTATTTTTTTGCCTCGGCCCCCATGCCGCTTTTCTTGCTCCTGGTTCCCAGAGCTTGCAAGCCCCCTGCGGATGCCTGAAAGCAAATCTGAATATTCAAACTGTTATCAGCTGCCCAGCAGAAGGGCCTGGCTAAGCCCGGCTCACAGCAAGGACCCCCCACTCCAGAGGAAGCCACAGGGAGCTGCTTACATTTCCCTCACCCCTTCCTACATGCTCTTGCCACCCAGAGCAAACAATGGATTTGAAATGTGATTGGGAAGAGGAAAACCAAGTGCTGCCTCCCCGGACTCTTAAAGGTCCTGGCGGGCAGCGATCACAGCCAAGCATCATCTCCTTGCAGTGCCAAGGATGAGGATGAGGATGTTATCAGTGACCTGCTTTAGTGCTCATTGCCCTCTCCATCCCCTGACCTCCCAGCTCCTGCATGGCTCAAGTTTTTCCCCAGCACTGCAAACAAACAGAGTCCTTTGCCTTCCTTTAGAGCCACAAATTAAGGTGCAGCCTGCCAAAGCTCAGCAACCCTACAAGAATAAACCTGTCCCCTTCTGAAACAAACTGACCCAAAAAAACAGGTTTTGGAGGGAAGTTTGTGATTGCCCAATGCTGGGGTGCAGCCACACGTTTTTCAGCTCCTCTCATCCCATGCCAGCACTCGGGGCTCGCCCTCACTGTGGCTTGAGGCTTCTGCCTGCTGCCTCCTTCCCAGCAATCAAATCTCTCAGCCAGTGCCACGACCAACGGAAATTTCGTGTCAATTCAGCTAAAAGACAATTGGAGCTGCAGTTGGGCATAATTACAGCTTTGTTCTCCGCGTGCGTATTCTTCGGAGTGTGTAATCGGAGCCGTGCTGTGGCCTTGCTGCCACATCAACCTCACACCCATACCCCACTTCCAAAAAGCCACCACTGGCTGATCACGCGTCATTTTTGGACAATTTGTGACAGGCCTGTTTGCCAGCCCTATGTGCCTGATACCCCTCTGAAATTCCCGGGGGAGGACCCTGGGCACAGGTGGGACTGGCAGGCAAGGGCAGAAGCTCGGGTGTGAGATGCCAGCAGGTGAGTACAGGTGTCACTCCAGAGGTCTGAGGCTTCAGGTGGGACCCATTCATGCACCTGCTGTGAATCATAGCCAAAAAATTCTGCTCTCCCAGCTTGCAATCCACACTCACTTGGCAGAGTTCACCAAGAATCAGGAAACTGCTTCTCCCATCAGGAGGCTGGGACAGCCACATCAGCTGTTTTGGCTGGGACTGAGGATGGATCATCACTTTTATCGCTGCTTTTTCACCCACTTTCACCTGCTGTCTTCATCCATCACTTCTGCTCCCACCCAGTCCCGTCCTCATGAGAGCACACCTGGAAATGCTTCAGGAATTATTCCACCTTCCAGCAGTCACAGCAAATATTTAGCATCACTTACCAATGGCTACACAAGAAAACAAATTAAAAAAAAAAGTAATCCAAATCCCTAGACAAGCAGACAGCCCTTCCTCAACCACACCATTCCCTGAGGTGCATGGGTAGGTTGATTTCCTGCAATCATTTTCAGCACCAAGTGAACTAGATTTGGAAAAAAGCAGCCTGGGAATCCTCATTTTTGTCCTTTTCACGCTGCCCCGTGAAAGTTAGGACTTTCACGCAAACCTAAAGTCCAGGTCTGCCTTTAGGTCCCTCAGTGCAATTTGCTTTTCCAAAGTGGGGAACCCTGCCTTCCTGAAGCACAAAATCCAGTGCAACTCCAGCTTTCCTCCCAGTCACTTTCTAGGCTATTACCTACAACAAGCTACAGAGGATTTAATATTCCACATTCTGGGAAGCCTACAAAGAAAGGAAAGAGCTGAGAGTTCAGGAGTGGAGGTGAAGGAAGGGGGAAGAAGAAGTTGGGACGTTTTTTGAAAGCAATTAGTGCCTTTTTGTAGGGCTTGGATAACTTACACCTGGCTCTAGTGAGTCAGACACAAAAAATGCTTAATCCCTCCTTTGAGCAGACAAGGCATGAAGGGGGTTATTCCCTACATCCATTTCAAAGCATTTAACTCAGAACTGCCTCTCTGGGTGTTGCCTGCCTCTCTCCCACTGCCCAGCCAGTGCAGGCTCCCAGAACCCCTCTCCCACCCCTTTCGAGGGCTCACTGGGCACTGGCGCTTGTCCCCTGCATCCCTAAGAAACTCTCTGGGCTGGCTGGCAATGCAGGATGCCTGGAGCAAAATGCTCCCCAACCGTTCTCATGCTCCTCCCCATGCTAGCAGCCCTATTCTCCCATCTTTTTGTCCATCCTAAGTGTCAGTCCTTGCCCATTCCCTCCCTCCTGGAGGAGTTTTCTCCTTCCCCGCTCTCCCCAGGTTATCTGCTGAATTCCACACACGCCTGCACAGACGGGATCAATCCGAGGCTGCCTCGCCTTCAGCTTATCTCTGCTCCAAATGATTGATTTTTCCTCTTTAAGGGTAATTTGCTGGTGAATTCCATGTATTGCAAAAACCCCTGTGAAATCTAATTCAGCCCGACTGGCAGCTGGCACTTTTGGGAGAGAATACTCGTGCGCCGTCAATTCCCCTTTACAGTTTCTTGCCATGTAGATCATATTTATAGTGCTTGTGTCTGTCATATGCATATATATGCCCTGGATGATTCATACATTGCCACCTGCACACGCATGGGCACACAGGATATCCTGATGGGGGTTGCTGGTGGAGCTCTGTGCAACAAAGAGAGCGTACTCCCATGGCCCAGATTTTCCTTATTTTAAATTCCCCATTTACCTTCCTCGATATGCTTATTTTAGAGAATTGTTTCAAAATGATTTTAAAATGTCAGGCCATCACAGTGGTGCTTCAGACAGCCTCTACCCTTTTCTTCCTCTTCACTCAACCGCATTGAGGAAAATCAAGTGGAAGCCATGGTGGGAGGGCTGGTTTCCCGGGAAAGCAGGCTGCTGCTTCCCTTAGCATGCATCCATGGATCTTGGAGCCATAGGAAGCGGGGGATGCCCGGAAGGATGCCCTGCCCCTTTTCCTGGATGGCCAAACCCTTGCCTTCTCCCTGTGATCAAGCCACCAGGTATAGAACGCCAGCATATCCAAAAAGGACATCCATGTCCCCCAAATCAGCCAGCCCAGGAGCAGATGGGCCTTCTGAATTATCACCAACCTGTTCCCCAGCTCAACCTGTTCTCAACCTGGAAACAAACCTTGCTACGAAGCAGATAAGTCAATGCTTTAATCTTCTGCCTCATACACAGGATTTATTCCTCCCTGCTAACCTACCACAATATGTGTGAGAGGAGAACTGAACCACAGCCTGGGGGTGTCCCGCTGAGTATCGGCTCAGTCTAAACACTGGGAAACCACAATGGATTTTCATAAACAGCTCTTGAATGGCTTGGGAAAGCTGTTCAAGGGTCTGCTCTCTCTCTGGCAGGGAGAGAACTCAGCTGCACAGCAATTAATGCATTTTTCTCTTTCAGTAAGTCCTAGAGAATGCAGAAAGGAAAAGCAGCACACCTGGTTGAACACCTCTTGGCTGCACCCCAAATCCACGTGTGAGGCCACCTCAGCTCAGTCTGGTTGCACCCCTCTTGAGAAGCTCCCCATCCCACCTTGCACCCCCAGCCAGCTCCTCCTGGAGCAAGATCATGGCCACATTTGGGGGGGTGGAAGCTGGGGGTTTTCAGGGGCTAGACTCCAAGGAAGGGCTTCTCCTTGGAGATACCGCTTGGGTACCTTGTCTGAGAGGTTAATGCCAGCCGAGCTGCAGAAAGGCACTTACAACACAGAGGGAAATCCAAGCACAGGCTTTCAGTGTGGTCTTGTGTGCCTCAGAAATGCATTTTTAAGTGCTTTGCTGAATCGTTTAATCTGACTCCTTCCAAAAGCCATCATTTCAGTTTGTGCAAAACACGCCAGAAAAAAGAAAGACCAAAAACCCCACAGTTAAAAAAGGTTGTGTAGGCCTGGTTATGAAAACCCTTGTTTAACAGCCTTGGCAGCCCACACGGTGTGTTTTAAATGCCAGATCCATGTGACAGCCCCTTCCCCAGCTCTACAAAGGCACGATGACAGGAAGGCTCCCCAAAACCACCCAGCCCCACAGGACCCCTGCATGGGGCAGGCAGGGGCAGGCACGGGCTGCTCCATCCCAGCCGGACCTCAAGAAGCTGGAGGGCTGAAGGAGCAGTGCCTGAATTTTCTGGAGGGGCCAGAACAAGGCTGAGGGGCTTGGCTCAGGAAAGAAACCAATCTACCAAGGGACTCTCCCAGGACTTCATGACATAGCTGGGAGGCAGGAGACAAACTTGAGCAAAGTGATCTTCCCAAAGACTCCAGTTTTGATTTCCTGGGTCTCAATCCATCTGCTCTCATTTATTTCTCTCTCTGCCTTCCCTGGAGATGTGTATAACTCTCTTCTTGTTTCCCTCTGCCCCTTACACAAATGAGTCGTGTCATCTCCAGCATGAAGCCAGTACTGCCAGAATAGCTTCTGTCAGCCACCTCCTCAGTCACATCCCTGCCTGAAGACTTCAGTCCTTGCCAAGACATCCCTCCACCCCTGCATCCACGGAGAAATGAGAGAGCCTGGTGCCATCTCAGATACCTCAAATCCAGATGGTTTGTAAAACCCTCACAGCTCTCATGGGGTACTTGAGCATCCTAAATATCACTGTCAGGCAACTATCTAACCTTTCTGTAGTTTTTTCACTGAAAGTTGGTGGGTCTTCTGAGTTCTCGAAATACTTCTCTGGGAAGCAGTGCTGGCTGCAGGTGCAGTCCTACTTCTATCTCATACACACCTTTTTCACAACCTGGGCATCTTCTCCCCATTTTTTTCCCCAAAGTGCTACCTTGATGGTTAACCCAGTTGCAAGCATCCATGACAGGAAATAAGACAGATCCATTGCAGGATAATGCAGAAAAAAAAGTAACCAATTGCTGATAACTTTCCTCCCTCCAGATATTCCAAGAATCAGCTCTCCTCTGCTTCTTATCAGTGACAATAATGCCATGGTCAGAGCAATCTGTGTTAATATGATGGTCTCTGAAGACATGTACAGTAAAACTTCCTCAGGCTCCCTTAGCATAAGAGATCCTCTCTCAGCAGTTTTAAAAATCTCAGCCAATTCTTTTGGGGAAATCTCAGGAAGTTAAAGAAATACATCAAAAGAACAGCGTCTATTTTTTGCTGGTGCGATGGGGAAGGCAAGGCTATTTTTTATTCTCCCATTTTAAAATTAGCAAGGCTGAAAAGTGAATTCTTGAATGGGAGTCACTTCAGTAAAATGAGCTTTTAACCAGAAATAATGACAGATCCTTCATCCTGGTGGCACAAACAGCAGTGTTACAATGCCCTTCAAGAATGGATCTGCTGACATCTCTCAGAAAGCACGACAGCGGCTCCGTTCAGAAACTATCCTAAGCATCTGTCATATCCATATCTTCTTTATTAGCAATTGACATTTTCAAGAAAAAACAGTCTCTTTATCTGCTTAATAGCTCATCTGCACCTCTTCAGGCTGAACTCATAACTCCTGGATGGTGACATCATGTCACCAGTAGATTATTAGTTCTGTGTCATAACCACTTCAGATGAAAAAAATGGGATTTCTGGGTGGCTTGACGAGACAGGGTGAAGTCCACCCAGGGCTGAGGAAGAGCAAATGTATCTTCTGAGCCAGAAAAGGCATCTTAAAAGATGCACATTTTAACTGACCCACCAGGATTTTGGGGGTCAGGGGAGAATGTCTTGTTTCCCATTACCTGAAGCATCAGGAAAACATCCTGATGATGTTTTGCCATGATGCTGGAGGGAGCTCTGAGCCACCCGGTCTAATGGAAGGTGTCCCTGCCTGTGGCAGGGGACTTGGAACGAGATGATCTTTCAGGTCCTTTCCAACCCAAACCATTCTATGATGCCATTTATTCTGACAAATCCTCTCCCCTCATCTCCTGCTCAGCCTGAAGAAGAATGGGAACAGCAGGTGCCTGCAGGCAGAGCCTTTCCAAGGGATTTTGGACAGATCACCATGACGTGTCAGCACTAGTTTGGAGCAGACACCCAGTGGCGAGGTGGGGCTGGGGGGCCCCAGCACACAGGAGCAGCCAGACGTGAATTGCACAAGTCAAATAATCAGAGTAATTGAAGGCTGGGAGCCCAAGGCTGGAAAACAGGCTGCAATCCCTAACACGGCACGGGTTGGCACATGACAAGTAGGAGCCCCACTGACACGTGGGAGGAACAAGCCTCCAATGCTCCTGGCTTGTTTGCAGTGATGAACTGGTATCCCAGTCCTCCCCATGCTGATGGGCACCCCTTACCTCCTCTCTGACAGCAGCAGCACCCATCCCTCATGGGGCAGAAAGCTTGGGGCTCCTGTCTTCCCTGTCCCTGGCAGGTCCCCTGGGAGCCCAGAAGAAAAACTCCTTTGCTAAATCAGAGTGGCAAAGCACCGCCCAGCAAGAGCCCTTGGAAGCAGGAGGGGATCAGCCTCCCAGACAATCCTATTTTCTGGCTCTCAGGGGCTGTACAATCCTGACTGCCTTAGAGCTCATGCCATGCCTGCACCCTGGGGAGGGAAACAGGACTTGGGGTACACAACAAACAGAGCAATGGCAGCTGTAAGAACTGAAAAAGTGGATGTCAGGACAGAACCATGCACTTCATCACAGATTCCTTGGTGACTTTTCCCCAGCACACCCCAAAAACAAATCAGTGCTACCCCGCAAAGGAGGGACAGGATACCTCACCTCATCCTTGTCCTGCACCTGGATGAAGAGGGGAAGGGCAAAGCCCACCTGGGCCAGCTCTGGGATGGCCACGCTGTACTCAGAGCTGTTGAACTCGGGCGCGTTGTCGTTGACATCAATGACCAGGATGTTGAAGGTGGTGGTGACGCTGGCGTTGGAGGGAGTGCGGTCATCATTCAGCTCTGTGCCCTGCAAGGAGAGAAAACAGGGGAGCCTTTATTTTTCAGAAAGAATAAATGTAAAAGAAAGTGTGCATGGTGCATGGTGTGGTGAGAGACTCTTGCAGCTTTTTCTTCCTCCACTTCGCCATGGAAGCATGCCCAGCTGGCTCTGCTATTGTCCCATTAACACACACAGATGTTGGCCCAGCTCTCCCATCACCCATGTTTGCTCCCACAATACTCTCACAAAACTTCCCAGGGGTTTAACATTTCCCTTGGGATGGCTGTGGGCAAGTTCTCATTTGCCTCTATCATGCAGCAGGTTAGCAGGACCCACAGTCACAGAAGAACAAGCAGGAGATTTCTCTGCCACAAGCATTTAAACAAAAAAAATGTCCCTTGTAAGATGTAGGGGACAGTTCACAAAATAAGGGAAGGCCCAATGGAGCAAAGAGCAGTCCTGCTCTCTCCTCAGCCATCCCTGAGGTGGGACTGGGAGCTGACAGTGAACCACACAGTACGTTAAAAAAACATAGGGATGGAAAACTAGGGCACCAGAGGAAAAGAAGATTTCGACCTTAAAATAGGTTTGGCAGCATGTGTCTAAATACAGAGCTGAGTCACGAGTCCACATCACACCTCTGTCTCAAGAAGGACTTTAATTCTGCCTTCCCAAAAGGAAAGTGTGCCGATTTTAATGCCAGAGAAGCAAGACTTGTGGAACAGCCTTTTCAAGCCGAGTCCCTCCTCTTGTCCTTTGGATAATCTTGCTTTGCTGTGGGCATGGAAAAGCAACGCTACCACGACCCACGTGGCTCATTGCTATTCACTGCTTCTGCACACAACAGCAGAACAGGCTGATCCCAATGAGGAGCAATCCAGCTGTATTTTCACTCTGTGCTCCAGGATGAGAGCAGCAGAGAACATTTTGGGTCCTGGGGATGCAGGACACAGAGAGCTGGCATTTGCGGGAGGATGCAAAGTTTGTGGGGAGAGGACAGAGAAATCTACCAGATCAACAGAATATGGTTGGAACTACATTATCATGCAGGGAGGAAAATGGGCAAGTTTTCAGGCTCACAAACCTTTCCAAGATTAAACAGATATTTTTCTCCCTATTAAAACCAGACAATCCTCTCTCTCTTGATTTTTGAAATTATAAAAGCCCAAATTAAAAGATAACAGGGATGGGTGAGGATCTCTTCCTCACACACAAAGCCCCATGGTATGAACTGTGTCTGAGACCTAGAGGGGTGATTTCCTGTCCCTTTTCCCCCCTCCAAGAAAGTGTCACACTTGCCGAAACAAGAAGGCGATGTGCTGGCTGCCTCCCTCCCAATCAATGACCCTTCCTACCCTGTTGATTTTTCCCCACCCTGGCCCAGCAGAATCTATACTTCAGAATGTGTTTCCAACCAGCTGCCCAGCTTAGTATTGATTTCAATTACAGGACTGTGAGCAGAGCCAGGGAGCTGCTCTCAGGTGGGGCTGGTGGGGCTGGAAAACCATGCTCCAGTGCCTTTTCTTGACAAGGCAACTTCCAGCATCACTCCCTCCCTGTGCCAGGCAGGCACAGATGATGCCCTGTTACACCACTGCCTGCTGACGAGACAAAATGCCATGTTTATCCAGGGTTTTGGTGGGGAGAAGGAGGGGAAACAGGCAAAAGCAGGCACAGTTCAGGTGCCTGAATATGTGTCCGATGTTATATGCAGCCTTGGGGTATCTGCATGCTGCCAGCAGTCACAGCCACAGGCAGGACACCAAAAATGCCCTTATACATCCATTTTGAGTGAATCGTGTTTTGGGCCACCAGGCAAGAGGGCTGTGTTCTAACATCTCCCTGCCTTGGCCAGCACATCATGGCTCTGGATGCCCAAGAGAACAACATATCCCAGGTTTGCAGCGCTACCTAGAAGGAGCAGTCCCCAGGCAGGATGCCCTCCCTGTCCTGCTCTGTCAACATGCTTCCCGGCTGGAGGAGGGCTCACCTTCACTGTGAGGATGAATCCAGCACTGTAGAAGGGATTTTCCCGGTCTAGGGGCCCATTCAAGGTTAAGGCTCCGCTGATGTAGTCCAGTGCAAAGATGCTGTTGGTGTTACCTGAGAAAAATAAGAGGAATGTGAACACAAGCAGCTGGCACAGCTGATCCCAAAAAGTGCTGGGGGTAACAGAGGGAGGGAAGCAGGAGGACATGAGCTCCCAGGTGGGCACAGGCTGCACTGGGCTCTAGGAACCTGGCACACCATTACAGTGTGCTTTAAAATGTCATGGCTCTAACACTCCTCTCCTCCTCTCACCTGCCCCGGCTTAGGGCTCAAAATCGGGCTCTCCCTCCATAGCCAAAAGCTGCCAATGCTGGAGGCAGCTGAAGAATTTCAAAGGGTTTTAGTTATTAAAATATGCAACAGCAAAGCTGAAAGCAGGACCAAATCCAGCTGGTCCCCTCTGAGTGACCACCTGCATTCATAGGGTACCGTGTTCCCAGGGTGGGCATGGCCTCTCTCCTAAAATACAGGAGTTAAGGGACATCAGTTCAGGACAATCACAGGGAGGCACAGATGGACCAAGCTCACAAGGAATTCTCCACATAACAGGCAGTGGTTTAGCTGTGGGGCCTCTTGCCAGAGGGTGCTGAGGGGGATACAAGCCCACATGTATTCAAGGAGAGGCCGCAGAGCTTAAAGAAAGAAAAAATTCTATCAAGTAATAGAGAAGCCTCACAAAGCTCAGGAATTACTTAGCTGGATGTGTTTGACGCCAGTGAAAGTATCAGCAGTGTAGGCACTTGCCCTGCTTTTATGTCTTGACCTTGTGCAGCTACCTGGTTTTCCTCTGCTGGAGCCAAATTTGGCCCCTGTGCCTGTCCCTACATACAAGCAACCAGCCAGGATGCCACAGAGGGCTGGGCTGCCTCCATGGACCATCCCATCCCCAGCTTCAATCCTCCTCTGGAATTAGACACCCAGAGAGGATTAAGACAACACTCGAGTCTCATGGCCAGCAGATACTAAAAGGACAATGTCCTGCTCTGGGAATGTGCTTGTGACAACTCCAGGTGCTCTCCCTGTGAGCCAGACAAAAGCAAGCAGTTGGTGTGTGGAGCCTGGGACACTTGACACCAGCCTGACACAAAACCAGAGCAGGCTGCTGAATTAGTGATGACCAACGAGGTTACATCCAGGCACATGGTCACCCACACAGCTCCCTTCAGCATCTCAAGGCATGCAGAAACCCCTCATCCAGACCCAGACGGGAGCCAGGAAACCCTGCAGGTACATTCCAGTTATCGCAGTCAAAAGGAAGTAAAAAATAAATCCTGTCTTCTCAATATATCTCAGCATGAACGAAACACACATAGCATTTGTCATTTCCCTGGAAGGGAGCTGCAAGACAGATCTGCTGCCACAGAAAGTTGTTTCCCATCACTCAGCATCCACCTCGTTCCCTTCCAGCCTCTGTATGATCACAGCTATACCTTTCTCAGGACAGCCAAAGCCTCCAGGTCTGGTCATCCCCTCCCTTCCACCCACAGGAGCCACCTGGCCTCTCCTCTCTCTTCCAGAGCCCTAAGTGCCTTAACACCTCTCTCCCCATTACTGAGCCATTCTATCTTCCTCCTGGACCGAATTCCTCCCATTCCTGTCCTTGGTCCTCTCTTCTCTCCATCCGAAATGCCTCACTGACCTCTTGCCAGCTTAATGAGCTGAAGCCAGGCTATTTAAAATATTAGCAGCAGCCTTGCGGTTCTTTTTCCTAATCTTTTGCTGCTGTACATGAAGATCTCCAGACTCCTCCCTCGGACAATTTCCCTCTTTCCATCCTGACTTCCCACTCTTGCGCTGTAATTTATGGCTGACTCCTTAGGAAGCTTCTTCCGATCCTGGCTTTGAAGGACACTCAACAAGATGGATTGGACTGTGCTGAGAGGCATTTAAATGCTCCAGGATACCAGGATGCCATGGTCAAGTTTATGCCTCAGGGTCACCTCCCCTTAATATAAAGTGTAATAAAATGTGGGAACAATGGAATTTAGTGGAATTAGGTCAATAGGGCACGAATGTGACTGAACACAGCGCTGTGTTCCATGTCCTAAAGATGGTTATGCATTTCATATTTGACCACAGTCACTTGCTGAAGAATGGACAACTAAACTGGGGACCCAAAGGCCTCCCATGCTGCACACTAGAGGCTTTTCTCTATCTCAGCCTCCCCAGTACCATCAGATACTCATCCTATGCCCACTGGAGCTTCTTTTCTACTAGCAGAGGATTTCTGGCTTTGCAAATTGGCAAATTTAAGGAAAGAGGTGTCTCCAAACTTATGCACCAGAGGCCTTTCCTGATTTGCTCTACAATACCTCTCCAACCACCACTTCCTCACTGCTCTGACCAGCAATCCCTGCTGAAGCGCTCACACTGCTGAACAATGCCCATTTCCCGAGACATTTTCCTTGCAAAATCTCTCTAATCATCTTCACATGCCTTCACTTTCCTGAGAACAAGGGGAAAAAAAATAAGGCGGGGGGAAATTAGCCAATTGTGTCTTTCTGGGGAGGCCAGAGGGACACGCAGGAATCTGAGAGAAATTAAAGGATGGGAAGGGAAAGGCTGGGCAGCAAAATGGGAAGAAGAGCAGAGAGAGGGAAAGCAAGGCAGAAAATGTTTTAAATATCAAAAAGACAGAGGGAAGGGGAGAATGGCAACAACAAAAAAGTTGAGAACTTTGGGACAGCAGTATGAATCCATTTCTAGCAGACTTGTTGCTCTCACCTGGCAAGGATCAGGCTTGCTCAGGATCTACAAACCCAGGTTTTTGTTATGACACAGGTAAAGTAGAAGGAAAAGTTTCCCATCCATCTGTTTGTGCACAGGTACAGGGACAGCAGCAGCACCTGCATACACTGCAGCTGGACAGGGGCCTGGGAAGGCAGGGACTGATGGGATGCTGGGTTGGGAGCAATGGGATGGATCACAGGAGCCCATTCCGAGTGTTTTTCCAGGCTCATTTAGGAAGGATGGTGGCATAGGCATCATTTTGGAGAAACACTGCTATAACGAGGGGTTTTATAGATGAGAGCCATAATGTTTAATTGCCCTCAGCCAAGCTCTCCGTTTAAAAAGCCCATTAAAAGTATTGGCTCAAACCCAGAGAAGGGGGGGAAGAAAAAGGAAGAAAAAAAGGGGGAAAAAAAAAAAGAAGACATCAATATTTCCTCCCTACCCCTTTAGCCTTTGAGCACTGTTCAAATTCTTTGGAGGGAGAGATGCAGCTACCGCCCTGTTCTAGTGAAGAGCTACCTGTCAGTCAGGGCAAGCTGTTTTTCCTGGGCAGGATAATTTTCCCACCCCCTCTACTGGAAGGGCTGCTCACATTGGGAAGCCGCCACTGAACTTGGAGCAGGTGACTTTCATGAGATGTGAAAAGGGGAACCCATCACACACCTTGCTACGGATAATTTATTAACCAAAATGTGCTCCGTCAGGGCTCCTCGGCACCGAAATAGATGCTGTTGGATGTGGTTCATGGAGTCAGCAACAGACACAGTTATTAGCGTATAAATAGTCCATCAGCTGCCATGAGCACCTCGATGCTGTTCACCTTGAGTTTCTGCCCACAGGCTGAAGGCAGGGAAGCACGGCCAGGGCAGGGACCTTGCCCCGTGCTTAAATTCAAAGCCAGCAAGTCATTTCCAAAGGAAAAGAGGCTGTTACAACCTGAGCTTTCCGGGAAATCGAGTTGTTGTAGAGAACAGTGAAACAGTGCCCCTTTCTCCTGCTCAGGACTTTGTTTTGCTGCTCTTCTGGGAAGATGCAGCTCTTTGGGATAACAGATCTGAGCCCAAAGCTGTGTGCCAGTGCTCCTTCCCACATGCCTGCTCTGCAAACAGCCCTTTTTAGTATTTTTCCCGAAGGATTTGTCCAGCACAACCAGCAGAACTCCGGATCTTGCAGATCAAATGCTTGCACAGTTCCATTTTTTAGAATGGAATGTACAGTACAAGGAAATAAAAGGAGGTGTTTATCACCCAAGGTGCAATCTCCCTCCCAAATTTCCTGGGAGCTGTGGCTGAGTACCAGAGAGGAGAACAGAGCCCGCAAAATTTCTGCTCTGAGTGTAATTCTTCACACAAAAGGATGCTGAGTCTTGGACCACAACCATCATTATAAAACAGGCTTTTTGATGTAAACCTCACATCTCCAGGCTCCACAGCTTTCTGAAATTCCTCCACTGAAAATCATCTCAGAACCAGTTGTTTTTTATAGCCACAGTATGAACAGAGGGGGTCCAGGTTCATCTTTCTCCACTGGTTGTCAACATTGAATCCCAGACTGGTTTGGGTTGGAAAGGACTTTAAAGATCATCTCATTCCAAGCCCCTGCCACAGGCAGGGACACCTTCCACTAGACCAGGTTGCTCAGCCTTGAATACACATTAAATCTCAAGAAGTTAAATAGGAAGCTCCAGAAATTAAACAGAAAATATGTTTTTGTTTCCTATTTACACATAAAAGGGAATGTATAGTTTTAATTACCAAGGGCCATTTGCTGGGGGACCACCTGCCACGCAAACCATTATCCCAATCATATCTCTTTCCAATGATTCCTGGATTGCCAGGGAGCCAAATCCAGATGCCAATGTGACAACAAAACATCATTAACAACGTGGAGAAAGATGGGGAGCAACTGAGCCAAGGAAAGAGGGGCTGTGACTGCAGCCACCATCTTTGCTTTGTGCTGTCTCATCTCCTTGCAGTGGTAGGGTGGGAAAAACAGCTTTTGATGGATAACTCAGCGCAAGGCACTTTTCCAGCCATCAGCGTGTCCTCCTACAGAAATGTTCTGCTATGATGGCTGCCTTTAAATCACGCTGGAAGGCCCTCCCAGCAGGTGTAATTTATGAGGGCTTTAACGCCCTGGTAGTTCACTGAGTGAGTCGAATGTGGGAAAAAGCTGGCGCATTGTAGGGAAGAGTAAAATGAGCAGGTCCCCACTTCCAAGGCCTCTCCCTGATGCCCAGTTTAAGGGTTTTAGGGAAGTGGTTTG
>VYZQ01042308.1:47871-102373 GCA_013400655.1 Mystacornis crossleyi | reverse complement strand
TTTAGCAGGAAATCCAGAAGATGGAGAACAATTCTTTTCAGCTTCCCTCGCACTTCTGTAACTCACACTTCTATTGCATTGTGCAAATAATGGTTTTAATTCATGTTTCCCTCAGGATGTGCCAGCTTAAGGAAGAGAGGCTTTGCTAGAAACTGCATCAGTCTCATAAAACAATGCACTTTGCGGGGTGGGGGAACCCCCACCCTAAGGGTTTGTGAATAGCCCTGAGGAGCAGCTCTCTGACCAAAAGCCCTGTGCTCGCTCCCCTCTCTCCTGAAGGACTTTTCCAAGCCCCAGGAAGGATGTGTGGATTGCCCTTGTGCAATCTCCCATTGCCCATCCATCACTTCGCCTGAAATGTGTCAGGCAGGCAGAGACTGACATTTGGGACCCTTTTCCCTGGGTTAACTCTTCAGTGCCTGCCCAAGCAGCACAGGTCACCTTCACACATCTTCCTGCCTGGAGACTCCAAGTCTCCTGACTATCCTGGAAATAGATGAAGCCCAAAGTTTACTGCTAGCCAGAAACATGAGTCAATATGTTTTCCTCATAAGAGCTTGCGGGCCAAAGTCTCCTCCTGCCTATTAATTAAACTGCCATTTAATTCACACTAAAAATCCTTCCCTTAAGGAGCCAGAGGATTTCCCGTGCCCCAGGCAATTTGCAGTGGCAGCAAATGTGAAAACACACTGCCGTCTGCAGGGCTGATCCTGCCCAAAATGCCAGGGCCCTCCTGATTTCTGCTGGGAAAATCAATCTCTGTTAGTCCAGAGAGTTCCCCTAAATGAAAAGCCTTATCTAGAACAGGTCATGTTATACAACAAGTCACTTGCTTTGCCTGGGAAATGAAAGATGAGGAGGCAGAGTCCCCGGTACAGAGGCTATCTCCATAAATCTGCCAAAAAGGAGCTGTGGATTACCTTGCTGGATTAATTATCTGTCCTTCAAACAGAGTCCTGACCTCAGCGGCTGAGCATCTCTAACCTGTCACTGCAGCCGGGGAGGGATGGCTTTCACAGGGCTCTGACCACAGGAAAAGCAGCAGGAACGCCCTTTGGAGCAATGGGAGCCCTGGCACTGACCAGCCTGCTGGCACAAGGGGCTTGAATTGTGAGGTCTCAATCTGGATTTCTTGTTCAACTAGGCAGTGAGGCCACTCCTTGTAAAGTGTGAGGCAAAAAAATACATTTTCCTGGAGTTAAAAACACTCTGATCAGTAGGAAGGGGGAGAAACAACTGAATGGCTTTTCCCTGCTAGATATGGAAATGATTCCCAGTGCAGGCAGGACAAGTAGCCAAAGCCATGGCACAGCTACACCTGTGCTCCTCCGTTGTCTCAGCCTTAACAGCTTTGTAAGCTGGCAGCATAAAGTTAGATCTCAAGTCTTATTTTATGTGGTTATGGTTAATCTTTTAGTTTTATTGTGTTCCTGTCACGGGAGGACCTTGTGCTGGAGATAGCTGTATAAATAAGAGCTGCTGCAGTACATCCCCGGACGTGGCTGCCCGAGGGATGGAGCTGAATAGGACAGCAGCAATTTCAAATTAATTTTTAAACCCCACCTCCAAATCATACCAATGTTTTAGGTGTTAACACTGAAGGTATGATGTACAGCCAGGTTGCTTCTCGGCTCTCTACTGCTGTATATTGAAGCCCAGAAGGCAAAATCAGACCAGCCACCTGCTAACTCTGTGCCCAAAAAACTGTGAGAGCAAGGAAAAGGCATCACCCATCCCTGCAGGGAAATGGGAGCAGCATCACTGCCACCTCCCCTCCTGGAAGGGAGCTAAAGAGCCAGGTATAATTACTACTTCCACCAGCCGCTTTCACTTTTGCTTACAGTCGGTTTCTAATTTAATTTGCTTCCCCATTCCCATATGTTAGGCTTTTTTTTTTTTTTGCAAAATTGCCGTAAAAATTTTCCAGCTCAGGCACAAAAATCTGTTCGCTGACCTTTACCATCATGATTGAGGATAATGAGAAATTAATTAGGCTTTACCTGCCTGCCAAAAAAAAATGGCTTGCCTTGGGTGAGCAGGATTTTGGAAGTGCATTAGATGCCAGTCCTGTGTCTGGACTCTCAGACATCAGCTCTGTCCACAGGCTGATCATTCCCATCCAACCCCTTCTCCAAGAGACCCTGGTGATGACACGTGAAGGATTCCTGGCCACTTAGGAAAACACTTTGTAATTCTCATGTTTGGGGAAAAAAATAATAGTGCAAAGTAGTTTAATCACTCTTTGATCTGTTCTGCTGGATCCTCTGATAGGAGAGTTGCCCCCACCAGGCAGGACTGTGGGCAAGGGTTAAGATCTTGGCATACACAAGCAGATGCAAGGCTGTGTTCAGTGATCTGTCTGTAAGTCTCTCATATTCCATTGCCACCTGAATCCCAGAGCATCCTGGTTCCCCTTCCACCATCCCACTGTCCATCCAGGATGGCTAGGCTGGCAGCTATTTTACCATCCTCACCATAATTCAGCAACCTCTGCAAAATTAGGTTGATGTTCCAGTCCAGTCTCCAGAGAAAAAGATCCCGTATCAGCCAAAAGACAGCCCCTGCTGTACCCTGGCCAGTTGATACCCACAGTCTGGGAGAATCTCTCAAATAAATTGCAGTGGGAATTAGAGGAATAAATAATCCTCGCATCTTCAAAGGCTGGGTACTTGCAGTCAGGATCAGTGGACTTGAAAGTCAGGGTGAAATCACCTTGACCCCCGAGGCTGATTAAAAGAGGGTTTGAAATGGCTGGGCTTTAAGAAAAGGAAACTGGGAAATTATTTCTGCACGTGTAGGCAGCACCCAGAGCATGTGGCACAGTGGGGAGAGGAGGCACTGCTGCCATTTCCTGCTGGGAAGAAGGCCCCCCAAAAGTGATGCCAGGAACAGGATTACAACCCACATGCACCAAGCTGGTCCCACATGCCTGGATCACCTCGAGCAGTCTGTCTGTCCTCACCAAAGCAGAACCTGACTGCAGCCCTGTGAGCATCAAAGTCTGCGGGGGTATGGCAAGAGATTGCTGAGCTCAAGGCTCCTTAAATGAACAGGCCCAACCCCTCAAAACTGGCCTTCCCATAAGGCAGCTCTGTTTTATCTGGAAACACCCGCCCAGCCTGCCCTGCCCCTGTTGCCATCAGAAGGGATCCTCAGGCTATGTGGAGCCAAAGGGGCCATGCATTGCCCAGCAATGATCCACTCACCCACACCAAGAAGGGTTCCCAGGCTTCAGAGCCAGACTGCAAAGGCAGGCTCAATCCATGTGCCTGTCAGAAGGCAGAAAGCCACTACCACTTTAATTAAGCTTCATTCTCTAGCTCTGCACCCCCACGGGCCTAGCCCTTGCATCCCAGCTTCCAAAGCTTTTGGGAAACACCACAGAAACCACCAGGAGCCATTCAGTCCATAATCAGTCCCATTCCCTCCCTGAACAGAAAATCCCCTCCGTGGTGTTGTGTGAAGCCGAGCTGTTCGCGACTCATCCTTAGGAATGAAAGGTTTACACGTGAGATATTGTCAGATTTTCTTGGAGCAACCTAGTCTAGTGGAAGGTGCCCCTGCCCATGGTAGGGGGGTTGGAACAATCACCTTTAAGGTCCCTTCCATCCTAAATCATTCTATCCATTCTATTCCATGATTTCCTAGGGAGGGGATGAATGAAGACTTATTGCAGGGCTATCCCTTCCATCCACCCCTACTGGGGTCCCCTCCGTGTCCCCCAAGACTCACCTGAGACGATGGTGTAGCCGATGCCCCGGGGACGTCCCTTGTCCTGGTCGATGGCCGTTATCATCCGCACGGTGGTACCCTGGGGAGGGACAGGGGACAGGTGTCACTGCACTGCTGGGGCTCCCAGAATGACCTGCACCTACCACTGTGGGCCAGGTGCTGAGGGATAACTTGTCCTAGGACATGGCAGGTCATGGAAAAGTCCCATCACCTGCCCTCGGAGCAGTTCAGGCTCACCACTCATCACTCTGGTGTGAGCTGCAGAACTCTGTTAAACCACCCCAGGATGTAGCTGGGAATGCTGAGGGCATGACCAGGAGGACATGTCCTCTAAGCAAAGCCCCAAGCAGGATGAGCTTCACTGTGCAGAAGGTTTGTACCACGGCAAGTCTCCGCAGTGACTGAAGAGAGCCCCACCAGACTCTGTCCCTGTGCTGCTCCTCCCCTGTCCACGGGAGCAGTATTTGAAACAAGGTTACTGTGACAAGCGCAGCTATTGGTGCTCAAGGAAGAAGAGGAAGGAACAGCTAAAGGTGCAGCCTCGGGAAAGCCAGGACAAGCCTCCTCACAGTGTCACAGCTGACAGGCAATAGTGTGTGCTCCTCTGCCTCAGGAATTTTCACTCTGCAGTCCCTCAAGAACCAAAGGCAATGATTCCCTCTCACCATGACCTTCAGCTTGGTCACTACACCAGTTTAATCTGCCACAGGCTTCCCAATTTCAGCCTGCCCTCTTCTCCCACTGTGTTCCTCAGATGAGGTACCCCAAGCAATAAGGGATGCTCACACTGACCATCAGCATCCAGCTGCACAACTAAGTGAGCTGCAGAGATTTTAATTGAAACCCTTGAGGAGGAGGAGGAGGAGGAGGGTTGGACAGATGCTGAGAACCAGGGATTGCCCACAGGCAGGAGCTTCTTGCAACTGCCAGCTCACCTACGTCATCCTCCATCCTGCAGGACACACTGTTCCTATAGCCCAGCAGAAAGATCCAAGAGTCCCCCAAAACTGACAAGAAGAACATAAGAGGGACCCAAAAATCTTGTTTAGCTCTTGAAATAAAAATCTCCTGCTCATAAGTCAAGTTCCACCGCCGCAGTGCAGTGAGCCCCTGTGAATACCAACACACGCACATGCCCGTAATTAATGTAGTGTGAAAAAATTTACAACTCAGCTGTTCTTGTTTTCATTGGCTTATTAACAGTGGGGAAAGCAGCAAATTTTTAAATTTTTTTTTTCCCCCTCAAAGGAAATGTCAGCAGAGGCGTTTGCATATCTAATGAGGGAGCAGAGAGGGTCAGCAGCCTCGTGCTTGCCCTGCAATCCATCATTTGAAGGCCAAAGGGAAAGCTGTGGCAGAAACATCACTGGTGGAAAGCAGGGACTTGCCGTCTTCCCTGGCTTCCAGATCCGTGTCCCTGTGGGCTCAATGCCGCTGCTGGCCATAAAGAAGGCTCCCAGGGCCAGGCAGGCTGCCTGTTCCCTGATCTCTGAGGGCATTTCAATGGACTCCTTAAGTAAATCCATGTTATTAACCGAGAACATTAGCCATAAATCCCAGGTCACTGGCCTCTGAGCAGCACTTGGCTGGTGAGGCTCAGCAGCCGCCTGGAGAGCCTCTAAATTACTGACAATAACTATGCTTTCCCAAGGAGCACAGAGAGAGAAAAACCACCAGAAAAGAGGGGAAGGAGCAGGTGGGAAAGCAGAACAGGGGATGTGGAAAGGAGGGCATGGCAAAGTGGAGGAGAAAAAAGGGTGATGCATTTCAGTGTGCTCTGTCCCAGCACAGTTTTCCTTAAATTATAATATATTATACCTTATACTACACTCTAATATATAGCATAATATATATAATTGTATTATATACTATTTATTGTATTATATGTATTATTATATCTTATGTATTGCATTACACATTACACTCATATTCAGCAGAATCAAACTCCATGCAATCTTTAATTTGTCCCACAGGACAGATATGAGCCCCCTCCCCTTCCTGGCACAGCAGGAGCTCTCCCGTGGAAGGGGCACTGGGTGAAGGCACCGGGTCTGTCTGACAACTCGCTCGTCACCTGTCACAGAGCTCGGGAGTGGCAGGGAATGGGAATTGTCTCCTGCAGAGGGAAGGCAGCCGTGGGAGAAGGCAGGGCCCTACGATGGCTGGGGAATAGCAATGGACCGCTTTATCTGCGGGAGAGGCCCCTCCTGGAGGTGCCAAGGGGAAGGGCTGGAGGGAGAGATAAAAGGATGAGCATGGATGTGGCAGCAGGGGAAGTCTGGGAGGGGTGGAGGGGGAATCTCATTCAGATATCTCAGCAGTGTCTGCCACAGAGATGCCCACAGGAAAGAAATTATGCTAAAATCAAATTAAGAATTTGATCACAGGAATGAGGGCTGAGAGGGACCGTGCTGAGGTTCACCCTGTCTTTGGCAGGCCCGTGAGGATGGTACCATGCTGCTGGGTTTTGGCGTTGGGGTTCCCCCTGTTCTCCTTGCACCCCCTGTGTTTCTCCTCCTGGTCCACAAGCCTCTCCTGGGGATGAGCCATGTTTCACCAGCGTCCAAGGAATGCATGTTGGGGTGGTGCTGGGTTCCTTACCATCCATGGATGCCATCTCCTGGAACCACGGCAAGATCCTTCACATCCCACCTGGCTTTCATCCTTCCTGACAGACCCTTCACAAGACTCTTCCAATGTCCACAAGACTGGCAGGTGCCACCTCCTGGGGCTGGATGGTCCCTTCTTGAGCACCCATAGTGTTTGGGAGCAATCTTGAACCTTCCAGGAAGGGGCCGAACAAGCAGCACAGGGTAGGAATAACATCCATGTGGTACGGATTGGCTTTGTAGTGAAGGTACCAAGTGCTGGGGCCACACCGCAACGGCAAACATCGCCCTCTCATGAACCACATCTCAGCAATTCCCAGTTGGAACATAACACCATTCCTTTCACCATCCATGTCTTAGTGCAGCAAGGGCAACCAACTGCAACCCTAAATTGGAGGGGACCCTCCCACTGTCTCCACCTAAACACATCTGGCAAGGATCCACTTACTCACAGAAACCCCAGGCTGACTTCCAGCACCAAGAGCTCTGCCCCGGGTATCTGTGGCAAGACCCTGCAGCTCTTAGAAACGCTCAAATATTCCTGACTTTTTTTTTAAAACAAGTCACACCTTGCCCGCCTACTGCAGACAGCAGTGGCTGCAAGGAGAGGGCTCGGCTGGTGGGTACAGAGAGAACAGAATAACTCTTCCCCTCTGGGGAAGAAGGAAGAAGGTTTAGAAAAGTAATAATCTGGGAAAGCCTATGCTTAAAAAAGGCAAAGAAAATAAAGAATGGCACATTATCCAAACAAAATCTGAGGGTTTTTTGAAGAGGGGCAGGGTAAATCAATCCTTTTTTAATAAAACCCTGAGCTTTTAATAAAGTGTTCACAATGATGGGCTGGAAATATTGTAAGAAAGAATTAACTTGGAGCTGTTGAGACTCTAGGGCAAAACCAACACCAATTCCACATTATTTCTTCAACTCAAGGAGTTTCGGAGGAGGAGGGGGATGGTGCTGAAGAATTAAAACTGTTTTAATGATGTTTGACGTGTATCTATATCATTCTACTGTAAGGGAATACAAGTGCTGGTCTTGGGGCTATGTGCCAGTGGGGTTTGTCCTCACTCTTGCCTTCATGTGGCTCCCTGTGGGATGAAGCACAGGTTCACAGCCCTCAGCTGGTCTCCTGGAGAGTGGATTCCTCCTCTTTCACCTGCAAACTGAAGCTGCAGCACTGGCTGCACCACGCACCAGCTGAGGTGCAGAAGCAGGCGCTTATCAGAACTACAGCCGCTCTGCAAGGGGAAATAGCCCCTCTCCTCCAGCCCCTATCAACTTGTCTGGAGGACAAGGAATCACAGAATCATTTAGGTTGGAAAAGCCTTCTGAGATTGTCCAGTCCGATCACTCCCCCAGCACTGCCAAGGCCACCACTAACCCATGTCCCCAAGTGCCACATTCACATGTCTTTTAAATACCTCCAGGGATGGTGATTCCACCACTACCCTGGCAGCCTGTGCCAGTCCTTACGACCCTTCCTTTCTATGACATTTAACATCAACCATGCCACCCAGTCTACAGCTGCTGTGAGGACAGACACCCAAAAACCCTTCTGAGGATGAAAAACACACCACCGAGATTTGTCACAGCTGCAGGTGCACTTGGGTGCCCTGGGGGAGATGTCTGAGCCGTGCTGGGATGATAAACAACATCAAGAAAGAAGATACAACACCTCCAGGGACAGCAGAGTTTCTCCCTGCTGTGTCCTCTTCCTTTGCCTGATAAGAAATTGCTTTCTTCTTAGTGTCACAATAAGCACCTGCCCAAAATGCTTCTCAGTTATGCTCCCAGATCCTGGCCTGAGAGAAATAAGAACTACAACTGCACTTCTCTCCCCTCTCATGCCCCTCCACCCCTTTTTCTTCTTCTCTTACAGGATTAGGGACTTGAAAGGCAAAGCGCAGCCCAGCATTGCAGCAGGAGGAGGGGGGACTGCTTCAGAAAGCTGCCACGGCAAAAAAAAAAACCAAACATTTCTCACTTCTTAATTCCAGTCAATTCCAGTCAAAGGGCTGATAGAAATCTGTTTGCGGTAATTTGCTGCAGTTTATCCACTCTTTTCACCTTCTATCGGCTCTCCACTGACGGGCTGGCTGACATGCTGTTACTCGAGTGAGGAAATTAAAATTTGATGCAATAATCCCAAATAAGAAGGATTTTATTAGGTAATGTATACACTTTAGATGAGGTATTCTCGCCTGATACATTGATAGGGGAACACAGACACGCTGTGCACCACAGATAAAAAGAGGGAAGAGAGATGGGGAGCAGACGCATGGAGCAGTGGCTCCGTGGATTTATGGCTGGGATGAGATGCCTTGAGCACATTCTGACCTGCTGAGTCCAATGTCAGGGTAAACATCACCCAAAAATGCACTGCAGCCCCTTGGTTTGATCTGCAAGCCTGGTTTTGGATGGGAGCTGGCCAAGCCCAGACTCCCCACCCAAATTTGTGGTTATCGTTTTGATAACCAAGACATTCACTCTACACATGGCTCCACTCAGGGGGTAGGGCAAAGCTGATGAGAAGATTTCATCTGGGAGGCAAAAAATGCATGTAATTAATGGCTGGACTTGATGATCTGTGAGGTCTTTTCCAACCAAATGACTCTGTGTTAAACCCCAGGCTTGCCAAAGCAAATCACATCCTTGTTTCAGCAGTGGAATTTCTCCCAGGAAGGCTGGGAATTTGAGTCCAAACGAGAGAGTGACACCACTCAAAGCAGTCCCCACCTCCAGCAATCTTCCTCTTCACTATGTCTCTGGTGGACCTATCCATCTTGGATACCTCAGTGCCTTTGGAGAAGTTGCATGTGGCCAAGAGAAATTAAAATCTCTAAACCTGGTGAGAATTCCTTCCTCTATTTCCTGTATCACGTTACACAGTGATTTGCAGCTTTCCCGACTGCAAACAGTGATGTTCCAGGAATAACTGTGGTGCATGTTGGTGTATTGACACAAAGGGATCCTTGAGCCTTAATACATATCATTATTTGAAAGACATTCCCTTTCCTGGATACCAGATCACTCCAAGAAGGTGATGCAGTCTATGATTTTTAATACTTATGGGACTTTCTTTAATTTCATTTAGAGCTTTTTTCCTCCTATTTAAGTGTGATCTAATTTGTGGGGTTTTATTTCCCTGCAGCTCACTCTGTCCACTTCAGAAATACTCCTTAATATCAACAAAACTTTTACCTTGTAATTCACTAATAAGCTGTTTTCTCAGCCACCTCGGGGCCAGCAGACAGGTAATGTGCTGTGTCACCATGGGATTTGTGACAGTACAACTCAGCCCTATTGATCCAGCATTCTCCATGTCAGGGCTTTGCTCCAAAGTGAATAAAAAGGCATAAACTGAAGCATGCTGGAGTTCCCTCTTCCTCTGAACTGAGCCACCAGGCATTTGGGATTCAGAGCATCAGAGAAGTTATGGGATGCACACGTGGTGTGGATGCCCACCATGACGTGATTTTAAGGCAGGTTTTTCTTTCCACAAGCAAAAATGTCACCCTGTAGACAAAGTGATGGGATCCACAGCTGTGGATGCTGCAGAGAAGGGCTGGTGCTTGGATTAAAGCCCTTGGTGGGAGCAGAGCAAACAGCTCCCAAAGCCCAAGCTGCCCTCCGCACTCCCTGACATCTGTGGGGGAAAAAACCCTCATCCCTGCTGTATTTAGAGACTGGGAGATGTTTTTCCACAAACAGCGAGTTTGCTGACAAACCGAGTTTCAGAAGAACTAAAATGATTGGATCAATTTGGCAAAACCTGGGGGAAAAGACTCAAAGTGCTGAAATGGCTGATGATTCTGGCATTTTCAAAACTGCCTCATTTCAGGAACGTTTAGATTTTTCCTTCAAGTTCTCTATTGGAAATGGCATGCAGATAGACCGTGCAGAGGAGATGGGGTACTGTCTGCTCAGAACAACACAAAGCCATTGTACAATTTAAGAAAAAATGCTCAGGAAAATATTTTATTTGGTGTCCAGGCTTCCTGAACCCTCATGCTCAGGCTGCCTATTTTAAAAAAGGGGCTGAATATTTTGGATCTGGCTGGAAATGTGCTGTTTCAGAAGGAAACCCCAGGAAGCACAGTCCTTACCGGAGGCGAGTTCTCATAGATGTTCGTGCTGTAGGGCAGGTTGATGAAGATGGGGTCCATGTCCTGCACGTCTGTGATGGTGATTGCCAGGTTGGCCAGAGTAGAGAGTGGCTTGTTTTTATCTTGGTCCTTGAAAAAACAAGGGGCAGGGAGGGGAGAGAAAGGATTTCTATCAGAAAAACAGAATTATTCAGCAGCATTAAGTCTCTTGTGGTTGTAGTTGGGGCAGGATTTCTGAACAGTGAAGGCAATCATCTCTTTTTCAAGCTACCTGCTGGAATTATTGTCCACTGCACCTCCCTCTAAGCTGAAATACAATATGAATTTCATTGCAGCATCAGCCCTTTCAAATGAAGCAAACACCAATTTAGTTTTCATCACATTTTGAGTGAAAATGCAGCAATGCTGTTCAACATCTACTTCAAAATGCAAATTCCTTCCTAATGCAGACACAGCGTAAGGTACCTCTGCAGCGACAGACCCAGGGGTGGGTGCCAGCAGCCTCTCTCATACCCACAGTGCTGATGCCTCAACACAGTTTGGGCTGCATCAGCTGAAGAGGAGGCTCTGGGAGACCTCAGAGCCCCTTCCAGTGCCTAAAGGGGCTCCAAGAGAGCTGGAGAGGGACTTGGGACAAGGGCCTGGAGGGACAGGGAAAGAGGAATGGCTTTAAACAGAAAGAAGGCAGGGTTAGATTAGGTATTAGGAAGGAATTCTTGGCTCTGAGGGTGGTGAGGCCCTGGCACAGGGTGTCCAGAGAAGCTGTGGTTGCCCCATCCCTGGAAGTGTCCAAGGCCAGGCTGGATGGGGCTTGGAGCAACCTGGGATGGTGGAAGGTGTCTGTGCCCATGGCAGGGGGGTGGACTAAATATCTTTAAATGCCCCTTTCCACCTGAATTAGTCCATGATTCTATGATCTCCTCCCTTTCACTCCATCACATCACACCAGGACAGAGCCTCAGGCTCTTTTCCGAGCATGACCCTTCTCCAGTAGGCTTCTCCTGGCAGCGCCCTGCTGCCACTGGTTTTCTTGCTGAAGCCTTGTCCTATGGGTGCTCAAAAGAGACCCCAACATCCACAGTCCTTGCCAAGGGCAGGAGTAAAGAGAGCACACAGAGGGAAAGGAATCAATGTCTCCTTAGCCCCAGTCAGGTGCTGTGCTGGAAGGTAACCATTAGAGGTTACCACACACTCCTCCAAAGCAGCTCTGAGCAGAGGCAAAGACTGATTGCCAGAAGATTAATGTTAATTTAAACTGTATTCAACAACACAGATTGTACATTATCCTCTTAACCTGCAGGGCTCAGTGTTTATGGCCTGGGTGGATGCTTATTCTGACTCTGCTGTTAGTGCCATCAGGTTGAAGTCCTTTGTCTCTTCAGATAATGTTCCTTCCCCTCCCCTTCACCTCTTACATTTTGTTTAAGGCATCACAGATAGCACTGAGAAAGCAAGCATGCTTCCAGTTTCCTCACTGGACTGTCTCTCCTGCTGTCCTTACCAGTTTCTTTCTGTGCTTGCTGCCTTCCTCCCTGGGATGGAACAACTCTTGCCCTGCACCTGTGCTCCTCAGAAATCCCTGCAGCCACCCTGAATGCACCATCATCCCATTTCCCACCCTGGACCATGCAAATGCTTCATCAGGCAGGCAAAAATCAGCATTTGCTCTTCCAGCTCCTGCTACACTGGTGCAACTCTCTTCCTTCTTTCCTGGCACAACTTTGCCCCAGGGTTTCTCATCACTTTTCTTCTAAGAATTACTAGCACTGACTGAGCCAAGGAGAGATTCCCACAACTGCCATCCAGCTCAATTCAGAGACAACATTTAAGTCCTTGGATTCCCTAAGCTGGAAATCACTGGATGCCAGGAGTGTATCCAGCAAGTAACAGGTTGCCCAGAGAAGCTGTGGCTGCCCCTCAATCCCTGGAAGTGTTCAAGGCCAGGACAGGGCTTGGAGCAACCTGGGATAGTGGAAGATGTCCCTGCCTGTGGCAGGGGGTTGGAATGAGCTGGGCTTTATCTTCCAACTCAAACCATTCTGAAAATTTATGAAGTACCAGATATGCCCCCATTTTCTCTTTTCTGGGATACAGGGCCAGATGGAGCTGGGTGGACCACGCTGACACCCTTCTGTCCTTGAGGAAATCAGAATCCTGGAAGAAAGTTACATTTCTATCATGAACTCTGTTTGGTCCCACATTTTCCAACCTGCTAGACAGTTCAATAACACATCCCAGGAAAGCATGTCAGCGACAGACCCTGGCAAGGAAGCAAACAACAGAGAGGGCCTCTCTCCACTGGAGTATTCAGAATAAAATGAGGTATGTTTAAAGAAAAACCACCCCAAACCCCAAGTTTCTCAGGAAAATTCCACAGCCTGGAACATGCATGGCTTGGGCTGAAAGGCTGTGGTATTTGCCCGGCAGTCTGTGAGTGCCTGGGCTCAGTGCTGTGAAGAGTGAAGCACAGCCCCCGCCCCCCGCCACCCCGTGTTCTCCTGACATTTGTGGTTCTGCACCAAGACAATGATCCTGATTAAATCACATGCTTCAAGAGCTCTAGCCAGCTGCCTGGAGGGGGCAGAGAGGGTTTTCCCCCCCCCGCCTCTCCTGATCGTGGAGTTGATCACATGTATTGCAGGGCTGAATCTCACCTTCCTCTGTTGCATCTGAGGTGGGGAGGGAGCCACCATCCAGAGCTCCTGCCTGTGTGCTCCTCCACATTCTCCAGCCCTCTCTAGACTGAACACCAGGGATTGAACACCCATTCATATGGGGCATGAATTTGCCATGGGGGACACATCTCTCAAGGGTCTCCTCCCAGTGTGAGGGCATTGACTGTAATTAAGACCTTGGTTTCTCCTCTGTCCACCGAAATTTTAACTCTTGATGTCTGAACTTAATACAGGTGAGTCCACTTGTAATAAACCAGTGTACAAGGAATGAGTCTGGAGGATTCAATATACCAAAGACATTCTTTACTCAGAGGGTGGTGAGACACTGGCACAGGTTGCCCAGGAAAGTTGTGGATGTAGTTCCATCTCTGGAAGTGTTACAGGCCAGGCCGGACAGGGCTTGGAGCAATCCAGTCTAGTGGAAGGTGCCCCTGCCCGTGACAGGGGGTTGGAACGGGATGGTCTTTAAGGTGCCAAGCCCAAACCGTTCTATGATTCTGTGAATGGTCTGTATGCCCTGTACTGAGTTTCATCACCCAGAAGCTGGTCCCCTTCCTGCAGAAGCCCCTGACATGTATGAGATGCTGTTGGAGAGGTGCAGCTGTTTTCCACAGCAACTTGAAACCACCCAGAGACTGCACGGCTGCAATACCTCGCTAAGCAGAAAATGCTGGATGTGCCCAAGACGACCTGCCAGAGCAGGGCAATAAAATAAACCCCAGACAACACCTCCATCCCTGCAGCTGCCAGGGTAAGACTCACCGTGGCGTTCACCTGGAGCTGGTAGGCCTGAGTGACTTCATAGTCCAGCTCCCGGATCACCGTCACGATGCCACGGCCACTGTCAATGGCAAAGAAGTTGGAAGGGGGCTGGAAGGAGTAAAGCACGCTGCCTCCTGCCCCCTGGTCTGGGTCCGTGGCGTTCACAATGAAAATCGGAGTGCCCACGGGGGTATTCTGGAAATAAAAAATAAACATCAGTAACACTGTGCACTATTTTCACATCAAACATACAGCAGCAATTTCTTTTGCCCACCAAGAGTGATATCCAGAGACCCAACAACTTCAGTCCTGTATTTCCAGGACATTTACAAGTTACACACCTGTATTCTTCATGACAGTATTGCAGGGCATATAATAGTTGTTACACACTTATAATAATAGTTATACAGCTGTGGTCAAGATGGCACTCTATCACAAACCCTTATTTTCCCAGACATCCCAACTTTCCAGAAAAATTGCTCTCTTTCCTGAAACTTGTCTTCTGCCCAAAGGCACTTTTATTTTTGATGCTGATTCCCTCACGGTTTTCACCACAAAGTATTAAATATAGGAAAGCTTTAAAAAAATAAGGAAAAAAAAGTGCATTAAATGCAACACAGAACTTAACGTAAAAGTCAAAGTTGTAGTTTCCACAGCAACTACAACCTGGCCCGATTAACGCAGGCATGAACAGTTCCATCGTCATAAATCTGGAACTAATCTACATGCATAAAATACGCAGCTGAGTGCACAAAATCAGCAATGGCAAGTGCAGTTTGGCACTTCTTATTGTTTAACTTCACAGCGGGGAGAACAATTATCCATTTTTGGTGGAACAGCTGCATGTTCCTATGCAAATCTTAAAATTCATATTCTTGTCTCTCCCTAAAGGCATGGGCACAGACTGCCAGCAAAAAGGTTTTGCCAGGGCTCCAGGTACACACAGATCACAACACCTTGGGCACATCCCTCTGGCTGTGACAGGATCAAAAGGGCTGACAAAGAGCTAAACCTCGAAAGGGGACACAGCAAAGGTCAGAAGTGGGACCTGACAGTGGCTGGTTATGGCCAGCTGGGATAATACGGATTATTCCCGCAAACCTCTCCCCAAGTTTTTTTATTGTTAACTCCTTTCATATTAAATTATTCGCTCTCAGCTTATAGAGAAGTATCGGGAAGTGCTGAGAGGATGGAAAGGAGGCTTGAGGACAGGCAGAGCTTAGAAGATGGGGCACTGCTTCCAAGAAAATCCGTGGCCAAAACTGAGAAATAAACTGAGCCATTTTCAGGTGTTTTGGGAACTACAGGGCTTGCAGGGAACCAAAAGCTGTCCTAGTCAACACTTCACTAGAAAATACAGGAAAACAGGACTCCACACTAGGAGATCTTATTTAACCAGTTTAATACTGGGTGACGGCACCAGCAAAGAACCAAAGCATCTGAATTTCCTCTGTCAAAGCTCAGGCCAGCAGAAATTTGCCCTCAAGGCAGGTGGCAGGATTTTGTGCAACAGAGCAGGGAACCCAGGGCACACTCTGCAACTCATACTGATGAATCCAGGCTCAGGACACTCATACCACACACATCCCTCCTGCCCCCTGCCCTTGTATCCAGGCATGTGGCACTGCAGGGACACTGAAACCCAAGCTCACCTCGCACTCCAGCAAAATTCCACTTTCCTTATGTCAGCGTCAGTTCTGCCAAGGTGTGAGAGGTTGCAGCTCCCGCTTAGGTTTTTCATTTCCTTTCTTTTTTTCCCTCCTCTAAAACAAGCTGCTCTAGAAAGCCTCGCAGGGTACGGCCTGAGGATTATTTTTTAAAGCGCCTTCAGGTTTTTTGGTGATCAGCAGTCACAAAAGCATAAAAGACATACCTGGAAGGAACCTCGGAAGAGAAACCTGTCCCCATGCTCCACCTAAATTATTCTCATCCTGAAAGCCTTCTAGAAATGGAGACACCACATCCTCCCCAGCCCATCTGTCCCAGAATTTTACTGCCCTTTGCCTTACAGCTGCTCATTTTCTGCAAGGCTTCAACCAGCCCTGCCCTGCTGCCGTGTAAACCCTTCACTTTGTGCCACGCACTCAGCACCTTAATCTTGGCTTGGGCACTTCAACTGCTCAGGAACCAAGATCTTGTCAGCTGGGGGGTTGCACTGGGTGAAGAACCCTTCATGGGGGACTGTGGTGGGTGTTTGCTTTCCGAGCACTCCTAAAACACCTTTTCAGACAGGACTAGAGGATCTCCTCAGTCCCTCTTTTGGGCTACCTGCCTCCCCCAAGGCATCACCGCTGGAAGCAGCTCCAGAGCATCCCACAGCCCTCCTCTTGCTGCTGCCAGGCCACTGCTTCCATCACCTCGCTCCACGTGCTCCAACAACTCAACCTCCTTCCCAGAGCCACCGGGGTACCAATGTCACAACACAGAGCATTACAAATTAACCATTCCTAGGGAGAGGCAGAGCAAGAGTAGATTTGGGGTTGCACTGAAGGGTCTGGGCTATATTGCCCTGGGAATAATAATATTCATAAGGATAAAGCTGGCCTTGATGAATATGTTTTCTCTTCTTTTTAAGTGCCCCTAGCCACTGCTTTTAACATGCAAATCCGCTCTGGTCACCGGTGATTATGGGGCTGCTCTCAGATGGCTGTGAAAGAGGAGAGCTTGATTTCCCCCGCATTGTACTCCATACAATAGCCCCAAAGCAGGCTTTGAAGGGAGTTCATCTCCTCGTCCTTCCAAAGGAGAAGCTGCCTGGAGGGGACACGGAGGTCAGCAGCTTTGGTGCTGTCAGCTCCAGCCCCTGCAGACACCACCGAGCGCCTTCCATGGCTTTATCCTTGTTTTACAGCTTCGCTCACCAGGAGAGCAAGAGCCATACAAGCAGGGGATCAGTTCTGAACAAAGACGTGGCCCTGGGAATCAGTCATGGACATCAACACCAAAGCATCTGAGGGGCTGTGAGCAACCCCAGGGCTGGCTCACGAGCTCAAGGCGCAGGAGCAAAGCACAGCCTGAGTGAATTTAGGGGGGGAGCAGAAGGGCTTTCAGGCAGTAGGAAGAGTGTTACAGGAAGCAGAACAGCATGGATGCAGAGAGAGAAATTACTGATACTGCCCAAAATGCACAGGTCAATGTGAATATTTCACTACCAAACACATGCCCTTATTCCCAGCAGCACCCAGGTGAGAGGATGCAGACCCTTAAGGAGTGCTCTGGGTAATGCATCTTTTTTTCCATAGCTCAAATTCAAGAAAATAAAAAAATCGCCCCAAACCAGCAAAACCAGCTGTGGGGTGCAGACATCCCCTGTCAGTAGTCCTCCAGGGAAAAAGGTCTCATCAATGCTCATGCCCAGGCAGGCACAGTCAGGACTCAGAGGAATTTCAGGCCATCTGCCTTAAAAAGCATAAAAAGCATGTCTTTAAAAGCCTCTTGCCATTTTTGGGTCAAACAGGCTCAAGATATTCCTCAGCAGGAAGCTGACGTCTTTATTTCTTTAAAGCTGTGGCCCATCATCTAAACAATGAAGCAAAACATCTGGATAAACAGAAGAGCCTGGGGCTTGTGTTTGATGGTAAATACCGAGCAAAGGACACAACCCAGGGAGATGCCTTTGGAAAGCCCCGTGTTGGACCGTGTTTCTGCCTTTTCAGCATTTGTTCGTTTATAGGACTCTTCTGCATATCCCTCATGGCTTTTCTTCACTAACAAAGACTAATTGTGGTTATGCTTATCTCACCAACATGCAAAAATAACAAATTCTCTCTTTTTTTTTATCCAGGCAGACAACAGCCTACAGGTGCACGTGGCAAACAGGTGAGTTTCTACACGAGTTGCCAAATTCTGTCATTGTTTAAAGCTTTCGGCTGTCTGCAGCAGCCTGTGATGGAGGCTTCATTCACTACAGAAAAAAGAACTGGTGACAAAACTGTGTCATGTCATTAAATCTTTGTTACGACACCAGCAGATGTGAGATTAAAAATAAACATGCAGACAGATGCCGCCTGTTGGGGGGGAGGAGGAGGGCAAACAGGAATGGAACCTGCTCCCGACCTGTCTCCAGCACCCCATCCCTCATCTGGCAGCTCAGCAGGAGCAGCTCCAGCACCTAGGTCCCCCCTGAGCAGCTCCAGGAATTAAAGAGCTCTGGGGTGCTAAGTAGTGAGGCTGTTTGTGCCTCCCTTATTTTGCAATAAATGAGTAAGAGAAGTTCAAATTGTTAAAAAAAAGTATTGGAAGAAGTTTGAGGGGTCCAAAAGAAATACTGAACATAATGCAAGAGCCCCTAACTCTAATCCTTAAGGAGATTGCTCTGTTCCAGTGGACCCCCAGCAGCAAGGATAGGTTTGTGTTAAAATAAGGAATGAGCAACCCTAAAATTTCTGTTTGAATGTGGAAGGATGCTGCTGCGTTAGGGGGAGGCAGAGGAGAGACCAAGACCTTGCTTCTCTCTGAGCACTACAGAGGTGAGTGATCACAAATAACCCCGGGATCACAGAGTGAGTCAGACTGCAGTGGGTGTTCTGATCTCACCTTGCTGCTGTAGCGGGGACATCCCAGAGTATAAGGCACAGGATTGTGTCCAGAGGGTTCTGGGATATCCCCAGAGAGGGACTCCACACCCTCTCTGGACAATCTGTTCCAGTGCTCGGTGACTGCACAAGAAAGAAGTTCTTCCTCGTGTTCAGGGGGAACTTCCTGTGCCTGAGTTTCTGCCTGTTGCCTCTCGTCCCATTGCTGGGCCCCACAGCTCTACCCTCTTGACATCCTCCCAGAAAGTTGTGTTTCCATCCCAAAGATGTCACAGGATGGCCCAAGCACAGCCCACCGCAACAAACAGCTCCCCTGGGCTGTCACCTCCTGTGTGACCCCCCCACCATGAGTTACCAGACACAGATGTGCCCTGTTAACCCCGACAGCTGGGACACCAAAGCCTTATGCAACATTCTCTGCAAAGGGGCAATTAAGGCTGAAGACGAGGTTACCAAAAAGGGACTTGAAAAAATATTTGCACCTCACTCTCTGGCCATATTGTTAGTCTTTAATATCATATTATGAATCCTGCTATAATATGCATTAGTAATGAAATTTTGGGTGGATGCTGCTCCGATCCAATGTGGCAATACAAGGCAGATGACAATCCAGAGGAGATGCCCTCTCTGGGGTCACAATGTGAGCAACCTGGGATAGCAGAGAGTGTCCCTACCCACAGCAGGGGGTTGGAACTAGATGGCCTTTAAGGTCCCTTCCAACCCCAACCGTTCCATGATGTGCCCTACCAGGCAGGTTACATGACTGCAGCTGAACGTGAGGGACACCTGAAAAAAGTCAGAGCACCACCTCCTCATCTGCCACCAAATGTTCCCCTCAAGTTTTGCCAGGGGAAGTTTAGATTGAATACCAGGGAAACTTTTTGCATAGAAAGGTGTTGTGGTTTGACACTGGCCCAATGCCAGGCACCCATGAAAGCCGCTCACTCACCCTCCCCTGCCACAGCTGGGCAGAGAGAAAAATTTAATGAAGGGTTCATAAGTTGAGATAATGACCGGGAGAAAACACTCCAAGGGCAAAACCAGGCTCAGCTTAGAGGTACGCAGTGAATTTATTACTAACAAAATCAGAGGAGGATAACAAGAAGTCAAGTAAGTCCTTAAAAACATAGCTCGTAAAGGAATCTCAGCTCTGGCACCTGGAACACCTCCTCCCCCTCCTTCTTCACGGACCATGGTGTCTCCATATTGTTTCCCTCACATGTTCTCACCTTCTCCTCTTCTCTAGCTGTAATTAAAACTGTCCCCATTACCTTTGTTGTAATTTCTTCTTAAATCTGTTATCACAGGGGCATTACCATCTCTCTCACTGGCCCA
Organism: Mystacornis crossleyi; assembly: GCA_013400655.1. Classification (NCBI taxonomy): domain Eukaryota; kingdom Metazoa; phylum Chordata; class Aves; order Passeriformes; family Timaliidae; genus Mystacornis; species Mystacornis crossleyi. The sequence continues at coordinate 82,619 of VYZQ01042308.1, read as the reverse complement.
ATTCTGGCCAGCAGCATGTCCACCTTCAGAGCCATCAGGGACTGGCTCTGCCAGACATGGTGGAAGCTTCCAGCAGCTTCTCACAGAAGCCACCTCTGTGGCCCCTCCGCTCCCAAAAACCAGGCCGTGCAAAACCAGCACAAAAGGGTTGTCCAGCACTGGCACAGGCTGCCCAAGGAAGTGGTGAGTCACTGCCCCTGGAAAGATTTAAAAGATGTGTGGCTGTGGCACCTGGGGACACAGCTGTGTAACCTGGCAGTGCTGGGTTAGTGGCTCAAGTTGATGATCTTAAAGGTTCTTTCCAACCCAAAATGATTCTTGTGAATAGGCTCTCCTTTCACACAGGCTAACAGAAGAAGGCTGTTTTCAGAAAACCCAGCTTCCACCCCTTTTCTGAGGCCTATGGCACCTGCTCCCACAGCATTAAGTCCCTCCAGCTGTGAGACTGCTCACCCTGCTCATGGAGCAGATTTGCTCAGTGCCTTTGAGAGTTTCCCACCACAGCAAAACCATTTCACGGGCCACGGGCCACCAACACCCCGGACGTGCCTTGATCCATCAGTCTTGTCCAACGGACACCAGGAGCCCTGTGGGCAAAGGGCTGAGAGTGGGAATATGGAGTGCTGACTTGTTTACAGCAGGGTCAGAGTCGGAGAGAAGCAGAGGTGGGAGACGAAGCAGAGGAGATCTGGGAGTTCATTTACCAGATACTCCCTTCAGTGCATCCACTTTTCCCACACAGAGCGAGCAGCTGGTGGCTCTGAGCTGTCGGCTGGGGCTAAACCACAACAACCTTCTGACAAGAAGGTTGAGCACCCAAAACGTCTATTTTGGTTTATTTGGGGCTGGTCCCTCCATACCAGCTCCCCCTCTCCAGCGGCTGGCCAGGTAGAGGACTTCCATCTGACCTCCCAGGGCAAAGTCACCCAGCAGAAGCTGGTGGGGATGATTAGGATGCCGATGCATGCTGGAGCCATGCAAATAATGTGGAAAAACGGCAGGCAATCTGGCCGAGCAGCTGTCGGAAGGTCAGTGAGATGAGGCGACACAAACGGACTGGGGGGCACACGGCACCAGGCACAAGGGCTCGAGCAGCAGGCAGCTCTGATCTCCTCACTGAAACAGCCTCCCCAGCCCCATTCCTGCTTCCCCCTCTTCCCGCTCCACGCTGCCCCTGCATCAAGGCAGGGGCTGACCGCTCCCATCAGGAGATGCTTCGCTGCTCCGCGCTCCTGTTACAACTCAGGTCAACCTATTACTCTTTAATAATTCCCTGCTGCTGTTTCTGGTGGCTCTTTTCCCTCTCCCTGCCTCCGCACCGTGCAGTGGGGCAGATGAAAGGAGCTTTGCGCTCTGCTAAAAGCCAGCTCAGACATCCCTGTGCTCCAGGCAAAGACATTCCCACTGATCCCAAGTCATTGCAGGAGGGAAGGAGGACTCAGTGCCTCTTGCTGAAGGCAGGGCATCTCGGGGGGCTGTGGAACAGAGCTGACATGGATTCCAAGTATTCTCCTAATACACCTGGGACCCTGTCTCCCTCATCCTGGGCTGCTTTGGCCAGATTTAAGTCACCTATTCCTGCCCAGCACTTGTTTGCTGCAGGAAATAACTGCAGAAGCAGAGTCACAGCAAGTGCTAGCTCCTCTTCCAGCCCCTGGCGAGAGGAAAAAACCAGCCCCATGTGTTGGTTTCTGTCCCTGTGCTCTGTCCTGGGAGCAATCTGGCTGCCAGACTGGGTCCCTCATGTGCCAGCTCCAAATGCTCACATGGATGTGCACAGACTTCCAATTCCTGTGTTCTTAATTGCACTTTTAATTACATTTATTAATTGCATTACTGCTCGTCCAAGCCAGGCAATTTCCAATTTCCAAGTTTGATTTTAAAACCTGATAATTTCCCTTTTTAAATTTTTTTTTTTTTTGTGGAAATCCACCCCACCTTTCGTTCAGCTCTCATTAATATGTACCTCTTGTTGCTATCTCTATTAAGTGACCTCCCTCATTATCGGGTGACACTGGCAAACGGCCACCGCAGAGCTATAATTCAATTGAGGGGCTTTTGAAAACACCATAAACACAGCTGGAATGGATGCTTTACAGGAACTGGAGAGGAATTAGCTACTGGAAAACCACACTCGGAGCCGGGAGCGCTCGTTCATGGCAAACATGGCCGTGCCCAATGTACAGCGCTGGAGAAAGGGACATCACAAGCACCCAGCCCACAGCGGAACTTGCCATGCTGGGAGGACAGTGGCACTCAGTAGGCAGAGGACAAACAGCTACACAGAGCAGAGGATGCTCTGGTATCCCATGGGACAAACCGACTTGTTTTTTTCACCCCAGAGATCCCCCATTTCCCACCAAAGATAACCCTGCCCTTACCAACACGGTTGATGCGTGGCACAGCATCCCCAAGAGCTGGGGCTCCTGGTGGCACCAGCCACTTCTGCAGCACAGGTCTCGAGGGGAAAGCCCAGGAGAGGATAAATCTCTTTAGGAGGGAATCCTAAAGTGGTTTGGGAGTTGGGTAGGGAGGGACTTTAAAGATCATCCAGTTCCAACTGGCAAAAGCCAGCAGCTTCCCACTGCTCTGGGAGGAGGCAGAAGAAAAGGGTGGTGATGGAATCACCACTTCACTAACTCAGCATCCACAGCCAAACTTCATCACAAACGCCACACTTCTCTCCCGTTCCCCATCACCAGCATTCAAGGAGCAGGAAGGGCCAGGGCAAGGGCTGGGAGGCAGTCTGTGCTTCCCTCCTTGGCTGCTGGTAGGTCAGTCCCAGTTTTGGAGACAGCAGATGGGAAGCCAAGATGGTGTAACAAGACATTTGAAAGTCAGACACAAACGCCAAGAATGTGAAAACCTGTCAATCAGAGAGCCCCTGGCTCCAGCAACACCGCATCTCTCCTGCTGGTGTGATTTTCCTGCTGGAAAAGGGCGTTTGGAGCAATCTCCCCCTCTACAAGGGCATCCATGGCAGATGGCTTGGCAACCCTTTGGCTCTCATCTTCCTGGAGATGGTGGGCATGGATCAGGTGGATCCAGGTGGCCACAGTCAAGGTCTGCACTCCTGCAGCGGCTGCTTTTGTTTAGGGAAGCAAAGGCAGCCCTGACCTGCAGAATCCAGTGGGATTTTCTACCATCCCTCCCCTCAACATCAAAATTCAGTAGCAAAGTCAAACCACCAGAGTGATTTACTGCTACCACCCAGCATTCATTGTGGGGTGAGACAAGAAATCCGTTTTCCAACTCCTGCTTGGGGGCTATGCCATAAACCGAATGGATCCTATTTTTTTAATATCTTTTTTTTTTTTTGCAGTTGCCACTAACTTTCACTTTCTGGCACCCCATGGCAGCCCACTGGGTGATGCTCCGGATGGCAAATGACTTCCATTAAGGCAGAGCGTTCACACAATGCATTACAAATGAAACCCTAATGACAGGACACAGGCAGTACTGCTCCCACTTGATATTAATTGGGTGCCACTTCCTTTTAATGGTACATTAATTAATGCAGGATATCAACAGAAGTCCACGACACCCCCATTAATACAAATGAATTCATTATCATCGGTGTTACTACAAGAAATGACAAATAAATCTGTAACAGTGGGACACTTCAAATAATAGCCACGAATCATTAGGTATTGTCTTCATTTATACAATGTACTGCAAATATACACATGAAATCTATGGATGCTTATCTGACCACATGTCCCTCTCCATGCCTCTTCCTGAGCCACCTTGGAGGGCCACCAAGCTGACCAAGGAGAACTGGGACTTGCTTCATCACCTCACTGCCTTCTTGCTATCTCCTCTTATCCCAGCACTTCTCACTGTCCCCTTCTCTTGAATCCTCAAAAGACCCTCTGATCTAGCTCACGCAATCCTGGAAGGAGGATCATCTTTCCTTCTTCCACCTCTTGCACTCCCATTTCAGCCAGGCAGAAAGAAACCTGCTTGCTTTTCTACCTTATTTCTTTATCTTACTGGTTATTTATCCTCTGTTCTGTAGAGAAAGTAAAAGCACCTTCCCCAGCAGAGAGCAGCCCACCTCTGATCAAGGGAGAAGCAAGTAACGTGTCCTCAGAAAACTAAGGAAAAAACCCCACAACTCCCTTTGAAATCTGGGATTTGTAAGTCCCAAAGATCCATTAGAAAGAAACTCCTGGAAAAGCCTCTGCAGCAGCCTGAGAGCAGGTACCACCCTCAACATGAGGGAACACAAAATCCGTACAGCTGTCCTGATTCAAAAAATACTTCCCTGTCTTCCCACGGATGAGGATCAATACGGGTTCAGCTGGGGTCTCTTCATCAGGCTTTGCTCGTGCTGAGACAGCAAACTCTGGCAGGAAGCGTTCCTGTTGGAGCCATGGCACAGGCTCCACTCTCCTGTGGGAGATGACACCCCAGTTCCCTGTCTCCCACTGCCCCTGGGGCGCTCATGGGCAGAGAGAGCAGTTACCAGTCTGGGACATTGGAATGTGCAGGGAACAGCCTTTTAGAATACAACATATGGAGGCTGAGTTGCCCTTGAACCACAGGAAAACCCAGGCAGCAGCTAGGCTGAGCGAATTAGACACATAATAATGACAGGGAAGCTAGCAATCAAAAGGAGGAACAAATGGGAAGAAAAGCATGATGCTCATCTTTAAACTGAAAGAGGAGAGATTTAGATTAGATGTTAGAAAAAGATTCATTACTCAGAAGGTGGGGAGGCCCTGGCACCGGGTGCCCAGAGAAGCTGTAGCTGCCCCTGGATCCCTGGAAATATCCCAAGGCCAGGTGGGACAGGGCTTGGAGCACCCTGGGATAGTGGAAGGTGTCTGGCCCACGGCAGGGTTTTGGAATGAGATGGTCTTTAAAGTCCCTTCCAACCCAAACCATTCCATGATTCCTGGTGTTTTGGGGTGACTTGTGCTGCTCTTGGGGATGAGACATTTAGGAAATAAAAGAGAAAAGGAAAATGTTCTTATTTTTAATGTGATGATGTGTCTAAGCCACGTCCAACATGATTTATTTTGTGGCTCTACTTGATAACCTGTCCTTTGGAAAACTGTCATTAGAAATGGGGTGTTTGTGCTGTGATTTAACCGATGAGGGGACCAGCCCCTCGCTGATCTGTGCTGTACCTTCTGCACCTCAGGCTGTCTTCGCTGCCTTGGCAGCCTCCTGCTCAGGCTGTTGCTTGGGGATTTAGAAGCACAGGGAAGAATTTCTTCCTAATAGCTAATCCAAACCTACTCTCTGTCAGAGTGAAGCCAGTCCTCAACACTAAGACTTGATAACCCTCTCCTCAAACCTGAGCTCCTCTTTAAACCCCACCCCAACCTTGGTTTGGGGAAGGATGGCAGCAAGAACTTCTAACAAACTTTTTTTTTTCTGCAATTCCATGCATCTGCCCAAGGTCTCATAAACTCTATGTTGAGGCAAACTATTTTTCCCTTTAATTTCTCCTCATGTTGCCAAAGGAACCAGCCTTTACAATTCAGCCCAAAGAACTGGCCAAGCACACTGGGAAGTCACATCAGAAGAGGTGTCCAAGCAGTCAACTGGTGACACAGTTGTGTCAAGCAGATTTTGAAAATATCTTAAGTGGTTTTTAAAAAGACCTGGTGTTTTATTATAAAAGCACTCAGCTGGTATGCTGGGGTTTGTTTTTAAAGGGGCCCCAGTCTCTGAGGGCTCCTGGGAACATCACAAGAACCAAGGCAATGGGGTCCTAAAACCTCTCCACAACATCTCCTGCAGGGATAATACACCAGGGAAAGGCTTAGAAAGCATTGGCATGGAAAGCACATTCCAGCATGGGATGTCTATGTTAAAGAACAGGAACAAGGTGGGAAAGGAGAAAGAAAGAGAAAACAATGGAGAAAGAAAAAACCTGCACTTCTGTCCTTTTCTAGAAACAGAGGGACGACTCCCTCCTTCCCTCTCTCCCAGTTCACCACATCTGGTTGTAACCAGCAGAAGAGATCCCAGCTCTACCGGCACCCTTGCCAGGTCCAAGGAATTAACATGACTTAAACCCTCGGCATTACCTCAGCGGGGGGGAAAAACTCCAAACCCAGACAGACCCAAACCCACATAACCCTGGCAAAGCCTTCCTTGCTGAAACCATTCCCTTTGAGGCACTGTCTCCAGTCACAGCCTTTTCCCGAATGCCGACATCCCCCTGGCAGGATCAGACCAAGCCTTATCACCTGTGGCTGTGGAGCAGAAGAGAGTCAGGATCATTTGCCAGGGCAGGTCAAAACTAACCCTGCATCCCCCCTCCCAGCTCTCCTGCCACGGCTCCCGCTCCCCTTCCCGTGCTGATTGGAGAAGCTCATCTTTCTGCTGATTGCAGCTGATGGTCCTGGCTGGGTTTTGCCCTTCCAAACCAGACCCTCAATTATCAAGGGTCTGGTTTTTATAAAAGGTTTGGGGTTTGACTGGTTTTTTTTTGTTTTTTTTTCCCCAGTTCAGCTAGCGAGTTTATTTTTTGCTTCGCCTCTTTCCTGCCCTGTCTGGATGGATTGGGGCACACAATCCTGTGTTGATGGATTTTGGGGCTCACCAGAATCCAGCAAAACCAGGCTCGCTGGGTAGTATTAACTTCTAACCCCTGCATAAAAATAGCTGCAATAAAGCAGAGTGAATAATATCAGCTTCACCTAATGTAACTTTGATTAAAAAGTGCTGCCCTGTTCATCACTCCTGGGTGGTAACTCCAGAGAAATATCCTTCCTGAGGGATGGAAAGCCAGCAAGGTCTGGGGAGAGAACTGCCAGTATGACACAGGCACATTCCAGGGCTGTTGCTGAGCCTAACAGGGAAGGTGGAGGGACCAAATTCAGAGGAAAAGTCAACAAAATAGGAACTAAAGGCAGATTCCTGCCCATCTGGGTAGCAAGGCAGCCCACGGACCCTTCCAAGTTACGTCCAGTTGCAGGACCAAAACACTGAGGTCCATGGCACAAAAGCCTCATCCTTTCCCTTCCCTCAGATGCAAAAACCTCCGTGTATTTAATTATTCTCCTCTTCACTCCTGGTGCCGGCAGACTGTGTCAGGAGCTGTTTTGTTACAGCGTGCAGGAGAAGGCAGAAAAGGTTTTAATTTCACGCCATGCACCAGACGCTGCAATTTTGGACACTGTTTGTTATCTGACTTCTGGCTCTATCTCTGGTCCCGGCGCTCCTCAGGCAGCCGCGGCCAGTTGGCTTTTTAATTTATTCTCTGCTAGAATGGGGATACTGTTCAAGTGAGAGCCCTCACTGCCCAGGCATGCTGGTTTAATAACAAAATGCCTTCAAGTTTGGAGGTGTGACTTTGTGCCAAGTTCGGTGCCACTCCTGGGGGGCTGCAGCTCCTGTGCCACAACAGACAGGGTTAAAGGAAACCCCACTGGTACAAATCATCCTTTCCTTCAACTTTTGTTCACTCAGAAAGGAAAAAAAAAAAAATCACCTAAAATGGGATTAAAATGAATTCCCAGATCTTCCCCTCATCAGATGGGTGAACCATAACCTCAAATCAAATTATGGCCTTCTGGAGAGTGAGAGGAATCCTAGGATGGTTTATGTTGGAAAGGACCTTAAAGCTCATCTCATTCCAAACCCCTCCCATGGACAGGGACACCTTCCACTATCCCAGGTTGCTCCAAGCCTGCCCAACCTGGCCTTGGACACTTCCAGGGATCCAGAGGCAGCCACAGCTTCTGTGGGCAACTTGTGCCAGGGCCTCACCACCCTCATAGGGAACAATTCCTTCCCAATATTCCATCTAGCCCAGCCCTATGGCAGTGGGAAGCCATTGCCCCTTGTCCCGTCACTCCATGCCCCTGTAAAAATCCCCTCTCCAGCTCTCTTGGAGCCCTTCTAGGTACTGGAAGGAGCTCATTCCCCAGCAGAGGACTGAGGATGACTTGGAAAGCAGCTGCCCTCACCTCTCCAGGCTGATCCTTTGCCCAGAAGCCAGGTGAAGAATTTCCTACATTTTTGGCATGTGCAAAAAGCAAGGCACAAAAAGTCACATTTGCAGGTTGGGAGGCCACAGCATCCTTCTTGTGTTGGATATCCAAAAAAAACCCCCCAAAACTGGCTGAGCACCTCTGAGACAATCACACACCAGGAAACTCTCCCTAAAGCTTCTGTTGTGTGAGCCTTCTTCCCAAAGCCCGACCCCCATCTTTCTTCCAGGGTGGTTTGTCAATACAGAGCTCAGGTCTCCGGGAAAGGACTGGGGATGAAAGGAATCAAGAGCAGGTAATTGCTGCGTGAAAATGACAGCACAGCAATTTCCACAGACTAACACAGACTGTGGAATACCAAGAGGCAGACGACAGCAGAGAATCAATACCTCCCAAGAGGTGGGATTATTAGGGAGTGAAAGGGGCTTGAAAGATCCATAAGAGCCTGATGAGCGACTATTTCCAAACGACTCCTGGCTGAATGAGAATTGCCTTCGGAAGGATGCCGGGCCCATTCTCAGGGTGTGCCTTCAACCTGGGGATGCTCCGGCAAGAACGGCGAAGTCTGGCACCAAAACACGGCTGTGCCATCATCCCCCAACTTCCTGAGCTCCCCCTGCTGCAAAAGGGAGCTCTCCCCTTCCCTTGGTAACCCTTGGAAGGTGCCAGGTAACATCCCTGTAAAGCCAGCTCTGGCGTTTTGGTGTCTGCACTGGCATTTCCTTCAGAAAGGCAGGAAAAAGAGGCCACAGGAGAACATGTGGGGTTGCAATTCTTCTTACCCAAAGCACCTCTGCAGTCATTAACAAACCAGATTTGTCAATTTCCTGCAGTCATGTTCCACCAGCACTTTTTAAAGCACAATTTCCATGCTTTGCTCAACTCCTCCACACTGTAGCCATGCATACAGTCCATCCTACAGAACCACTGACATCCCCCCAAAATGACGAGTATATCTATTTTACACCTCTCCATAAAGCCATGGGAAGCACCAGGATCTCCTCCAGCACTCCCAAGTGACTTCAGTTCTCAGCCCCAGGAGAGCTGGTTACCCACAGCAGCCATCCCGTTCCCCAGGGACAGCCGAGCATCCGAGCAGCCAAGACAACAACACAGGACACAACATCACTTTGCTTCTCCCTGATAGTGTGTACACCTGCCAAACTATCCTTAGGATCAGTGTCTTGGAAAATACAAATTCAGGCACCTCCAGATGAAGATTGCCCTCTGGACACGAACAGGGAGCTCATTTTAAACAAGGATGCCTCTGGGCATTCCAGCTGTCCACAGGTTTCACGCACCCAGCAGCTCTCTCTGCCAAGAACAGGCTGCTGAAAACACAGCCTGGAAGCTGCTTTCAGTGGTTTGTGGGAAATTTTTTTTCAGCTTAGTACTAAGCATGTTTAAATACAAAAGTTCCTCCTGGATGAGAGCAGCCAGGAGGCTCAGGAGTCTCATTTTCCCAGGGGAGAACCAATTGCTCACAGCATATCTGAGTAGGAAAAAGGAGTGAAAACCAGAAGAGCTCTTTCCTCTCTGACCCCCGTGCAGCTCCAGCCTGTGCACAGTTATTTATTTACTTGAAGTCCTTTTTTTTTTTTCCAAAGGTGAAAATATAAATAGGATTTTATTTTAGGAGGAGATAGAAGCACAAGCAAGGATGAAGTGAGGAGAAACCTTAAAGAGCACTTTTTGAAATGTCAGCAGGCAAGAGTTTGCCCAGGGACAGCTCACAGATGTACCACTTCTTTCTCAAAGTACGGTAAAAATGTGTTATATGCCTCAGTTTGCACCCTTTGGGTCATCAGGTGGACTCTACAGCAGGAAAAGAGCAAGGCACAAGACATGCTCTCCAAAACCTTCATCCAGTGGAATTTCTTCTACTGATATTTATTTTCTATCAAGCCTAAGAAGAATGAAAAGCTTTTTTGTTTAACTGGAAGAATTATTTGCTAGCACTTGGCTCAGGCCAGGGAAGGAGGGTCAAAAACTGAGGATGCATTACCCTTTTTGGACAGGAGCAGAGATGGAGCTGCATGTGCAGCCCCCAGATTGGAGAAGCTCTGGCACACCCTGGCTCAGCACCAGCAGTGCCACAGCTAGCCCTTGGAGCTCCTCTGGCATCTGGAAGGATGGGAAAGCCCAAGGAAAAGGGGCAGAGGAAAGGAAGAGCTGAGAAATAGGGGCAGCAAGGGAAAATTCCTTCCTCTCCACTCCTGTCACCCTACAGAGCCTTTTGCACTACTAAATCTTGCCTCCCCCAGCATCCCAGCCCTGTCTGTGGTGGGAAGGTGGGTATGGGGTCCACACACCTTTGCTGTGATTCTGAAAGCACAAAAATCAACAAAAGGAGTCCTCTAATTGAAAAACCAATTAATGAGACTGGTAAGGAAGCCCAACATCCCCAATAAACCACCAGATAGGAGCTGTTACCAAAATCCTATCCTTCCCCCGATGCCTGGATAAGAGGCAGTGAATAAACATCCAGCAGCAACAAATGTGGGATATTTTGGGCACTGCCAAGCCCACCACTCACCCATATCCCCAAGTGCCACATTCACACATCTTGTGAATCCCTTCAGGGATGATGCCTCCAGCACTGCCCTGGGCAGCCTATTCCAGAACCTGACAACCCTTTCAGTGAAGAATTTTTTCCTAATATCCAATCTAGACACCCACTGGAGCAAAACACTGCAGTCAAAGAAAAATTCACCTGGCTGAGTATAACCCAGAAGCAAGCACTAAGGCTGCAGCCCAAAGTGCACACAGAGCTATAAATAAAAGCTAAAAAAGAGCACTTTTGATATCCGGATGTAGTTCTTGTTCTCAACACATTCCGTGTACTCGGTTCAAGACTTAAGCAGGAAATTTAAACAAAAGCACCTTGTCAAAGCTGTGATAAGGAGGAGGATTTTTTTTGGCTCGGGCAAGAACCATGCCTGTTAATCACCCATTGCAGCCAATCCCAAGGTGTGAAAGCAGCAATGCCAGCTTGGCACGGGTGCAGTATCCAACCCAAGTGCAGACCTGCTCCCACGCCCCGGCAGTGCCCACCTGTTCGTCCAGCAAAACCCCATTAAAATGCAACAAGCAAAAATAAGGTTTCAAGAACGCATCTCCTGCAAAACAGCTGCACCCAGCAAACATTCCGTGGCCTAAAACTTAAACGCTGCTCCTCTTCCCATCCATCAGGCTTGCTGAAGGATTTGCTGTGTGGGTTTTGTTTTGTTTATTACTTCTAATGACTTTCTCATTATCATTTCACTGTGAAACATAAACGATGGTTATGGGAGAAATCATATTATTTGGATGGCTTTATTAAATTAGAGAGCAAATCTGTGTATATTTCTGGCTCAGGATAAATGTTTGAACTTTGAGAAGCCAAAATTCATTTTCAGACAAAGCCATTTTTGGAAGCTTTGGAATCAGTAGTTAAAATTGCCCTCAGCTGCAAGGGAGATCTATGGGGGTATTTCTCAATTCAATCCCTCCTAGAGATTTAACCAAATCACCAACCCAAACCCCTGCTTCTAGTTCTGCTTATGAGAAACCCGAGACTTGTGTAACATAATGGAGAAATAAAGGGAGAATAGCACTGAAAAGAAATACAATAAAATAATAATATCATCCTGTCTCCATGCCCCCATTCCCCTAGTCCTCACAGAGGGACTTCAACCAGCTAACACATTTTCTGTGAATAAAATCACTGTCTTCACACCTTCACAACAAGAACAAGTGCTTATTCCCTCCAGGTACTGCTACAACTGAGAACACCAGCACAGTTCCACCAGGAATAGTAACATCAGCCAGCAGACCTTCCGTGCAGGTGGAAAACTGTGCCATCATGGGATATCTGCAAGGATTAGGGATGGGCCACTTAAAATATACAAGGAGAAGTCTGGCACCTTCTTTGCATCAGATTCCTGCAGGACTCAACCTTTGGTGACAGCAGAAGCGAGTGTGACACAGACACACAGGATGAGAAAGCCATTGTTGAACAGGCAGAAGTTTCAGTTTCCTCCTCTCTTCCATCTGTCCATCCCTTCCTCCCTCTCAGTTCAGTGAAGGGAACAGAGGCCAAATGCATTTTCCATGCAACAAATCAAAGCCCTCCCTGACCCAGCCTTTTAGAACCAGTACCTGACACTCAAATAAACCTGTTAAAAAGAATAAATTCCCCCAAGCACACCCAAAGGGAGAAAGCAATAGAAAATCAACCCTGATAAAAGTTCTATTAAATGAAAGCACTTTCAGTGTGCCAACTCAAAATGTATGGCCCACAACAAGCTTGGTGAGAGAAATCCCTGCTGGAAAAACACAGCCAGGAAGAGTGGAGGGGAAATATTTGGTGCCCTCCACTCACCATTAGGGCAGAAAATATATGACCTACAAGGAACAGGCTCTGAAGCAGTGGGACAGGTCTACGGTCTATAGGACCCCAAAGACAGAGGGTCCCAAGCAGCCCGACCATTTTGTGGGAGCACAGGATTGAAAGGGACACAGAGCAGGCATATGCCAAGCTGGAAACAAGCAAGATCTACTCTGCTAATAATTCAGCAATCAGTATCAAAGGAACTTGGGGGAAAAACAGGGAAAGGAGCAGTTTTTGAAGCAGGAACAGCTCCATGGCATTAGGCATAAGCAGCTGTACTACAGCCTCTGGAGGATGGAAATCAGGAGCCAGCACTGCCTCTCCACTGCCCAAACACAACTGGCCATCCTTCCTGCATCTCGACAAGCTCCAGCTGAGCAGAAATGCTGCGTGGGGCACCCCAGGAGTCCTGGACATGCTTAACCCTCCCTGCCCTGGTGACACATGGTGGGTGGACAGCAGGAGCACCTCCCCCAACTCCAGAGCCAAGGGATGCCCACTCGTTGCCCAAGGAAAAAGGAAAGGAAAAAGCAGATGTCTAAGTAAACTGAAATAAATGATCTTTAGATGTGAGAAGAATGAGTTAATTAAAACCTCCTTGCCTCAGACTGTCTGGGAGCTCCAGGGAACCACCATGTGTCAGCACTACCACTTCCTCTCCAAGGACTCCCATGGATCATTAAAATCCCCCAAAACACTCAAGAGCATGTTTCTCCTCCTTCTCTGTGAGGTCCTTTGGTCCTTGCAGGCAGATTTATTTCCATGAAAGCCATGCAGCTCCACTCTTTCCTTCCTGCTCCTCCTCCTCACCTCCTGCCAGGGCGCCTGGCAGCTCTCTGGGTTTCTGACACCAACCAGTTCCACTAAGGCCATGACACCAGCTGTGCCTACAAATGGCAGGAAAATCCTTGTGAATGCTCCCCACCGCCCTGGTGCAGAAGAACCTAAACCAGGAGACCTCTCTGCATCAAGGCTGACACCCACCAGCCCATTTCCAGGCATTCCCCGCCCTCCTGGACAGAGAGGGGAAAGCTCCCACTCCTGAGCTTACACAAAAATGCTTTAAGACAACTTTTGAGCTGAGACTGAAAGGAGGCAAAAAATCCCGCAATCCCATCTGCTCTGACAACCCTTTTAAACTCTATACGTGTCCAGCTGTAGCATATTTCTAAACCCACAGGCAGGCAGATGTTTCAGGTGCTCAGAGGGAGCCATGGATATGTCTGGGAGCATGCAGAGCGAGGGATGGTGTCTGAAACCAGCTTCCCAGTGTCTGTCCAGTGCCTGCACTAAATAGAAGTCTGAGTTGCAGCAGACAGCAAGGAGCAACACCATGTTTCACGCACCACCTGCACCTCGGAATGGGGCTACAACACCAAATACGGTGACGAAGAACTAATGTGACACTCTTTTAGCAAACTCCTGTGTCCAGGAATGGCATCCTAACTCTTACAACAAAAGGACAGAAATCCTATAAACACATTTATCCTTTGTAAAACATCTCTTGACACCAAATCGATGGAAATAACCTGAACCCTTTACCCACAAGAAGCTGGTGGAGCACCTGCTTCAAGCACAAGGAGGGCTCCATGTCCCATTCCCCCTCACCCCCAGTGTTGCCACCCCCTTCATTCCTGGCCACACCATTTTCCAGAAACAAGAGCACCCCACGGGATCCAACACTCCACCAAATGGATGGGGAGGCAGAGCGAAAAAGAGAAGAGCAAATTTTGCCAATCATCTTTTTCCAAACTCACAGAAAGGGAGAGAGATAAGAGCCAAGCCTCCTTGGGAGGCAAAGCCTTCAAAAGTTAAATGTATCATGAAAAAGAAAACTTCTGTCACTGCTTAAAAAGGTTTTTGACAGGTCTTCATTTGTAACCCACAAACAAATGCAGTTTCTCATGCTCCATGGACTCTAATATCACTTCAGAGCAGAACCTGAACCCAACCCTCCGTTGAAAAGCTAGAGAAGCAACCACATCAGAATAGCTCTCTTCACTGCCTTTGGGCACACCAGAAATCTTTCATTTCAGGAGCTGCACCTAAAGTGCCTGGGAGTACAATCTGAGCAGGCAGAAACTGCGACTCAAAATCATTTCAATGGCTTTGGGTAGGCCAGTCACAGTTAAGTCAAGCCTAACAAACAAGGCATTATCATAGAAGACAGAAAGAAAAAGTGCTTTGCCCTATTTCAGCAAGTTTCAGAAATCCCTTTCAATATCTGAGTTGATGAGAGAAACTGGTCATAACCCTACAGTTCAGGTCCACGTGGCCATTGTGTGCTGCCTGGGAAAAGGGGACAGAGAGTAAATGGAAGAGTCATCCACCCACAGCAGGGTTACGGATAGATGAGAGAAATAAGAACAAAGACCACCTCAAAAGGCAGAGGCAGTGGCACAGGCTGCCCACAGAAGCTGTGGCTGCCCCATCCCTGGAAGTGTCCAAGGTCAGGCTGGATGGGGCTTGGAGCAACCTGGGATAGTGGGAGGTGTCCCTGCCCAGGGCAGGGGATTGGAACAAGATGAGCTTTAAGGTCTCTTCCAACCCAAACTACAAACATGTCCACTGGCCAGTCTCCTCTCTCAATCTGAAACCTCAAAACCAGCTACACAAGCACCGAGAAGCAGTCCCTGGCTGCCTGCTCCACATCCCACCATTCCTCCTTACTCATCTATTTCAAAGTTTAGCCAGCACAACCTACTTGCCCAGAAAGTCCCTTGCAAGACATTCACAAAGACAGGTAAGCCTGGAATTCCATATTTCATCTGGACAATGTGAGCAGAGAATTTTTACCTCTTAATTTTGTGTTAATTTTGCCTCCTTGCTTTCTTTCTGCAGAATTCCCAAGATTTTGTGTCAGCCACTAACTCATCCCTCATCCCAAGGGCTACAGAGCCCAGGTTTGTCACCAGCCAGAGGAATCCTCTAGAAAGAAAACCTGCAGGAGAGAGATAAGCAACATCTCCTCCACTCATCAGAATTCAGGGAAAATACCAAAACAAATATTAATGAGAGGCACTTAACTGTGCCTGTTCAGCAATCAGTAACTCATGACAGGGGTACACAACTGGGTTGAGCATCTCACACCATTGCTGTGCTGGGGTCCAAACTGGAGGGGTCTTCTCTAATCCCCTCCTTGGGGCTGCACCAGCAGCTCTCCAAGCCCCTGCCCCTTCCACAAACTCACAGGACTAGAGAGACAAGGGACAGTGACTAAAACCTTGCTTTTGTGTTTTAAAGATTACATCTACCCTGACTAGCCAAACTCTTCTTTTTGTTAAGATTTTTATTAATTTGCGTCTTCTGATTATTCAAAAATATGACCCATTTGGCCATCCCAGTGAGTGCTCTGGAGCATCTCGCTGTGTGTAGGTGGCATTTTCCTAATGGGCATCACAGGGAGAAAGCATGGGGCTGCTTGGTGGAACTCTGAGTGGGGAAGGGGGACAGCCAGAGGATGTGAGCACAGAAGGACACAAGGCACCTGAGCTGAAGGGACTCAGAGCGCACCAGTACCTGCAAGGAAGGAGACTGCAGCTCAGGAACCTCTTTACCTTTCTGCAAAAAAGAAAAACCTTAATCTTCATCTATCACTAGAGTGGCTTCTCTTCTGCAACACCCATTTAGTGCCCACCTCCCGCTCAGGGAGGTGGCTGAAGGGACCGCAGCCCAGGAGGTGCACCCCTGGCTCCCACTCTTCCAGCAGGATTCCAGGCTGGCATTCGAGGGAGCCTGAGCGGGTCCCGCCGTGCGGGCTGCGAGAGGAGAATGGCTTTCAGCTCAATTACCCTTCACATTCCAATTCCATAACGCTCCGGTGAGGCTTTTTAAGCAGATCCCCCCCCCAAATAAAGCCTGCCTGCTGCAGCCCAGCCTCAAGCTCAAACGTGCAGAAGGGAGGCGAGACTCCGCTCCCTCTGTACCTGCTACTGCCTTTCCCCAAAGATCTCCTTGAGGCTGCTTCTCCTCTCCTCATCAGCTACCACTTATGTGGCTCCTCTTTGCTCTTCTTCCAGCCTCTGCTTGCCTCTCCCAAGCCCAAAACACGTGGGGTTCAGACTCCTTGGTGTTAGGTGCAAGCATCTGGGCTACCAAACACCCCATCTACCCCACAGACACGGGCCAGTGCAGTGCAGACACCCACACCCTTTTTCAGAGGTGCCATCGTAAGAAAAGGTGGTGATGTGCTCACTGCTTTGTATAACCAGGTGAGAAATAGATTTGCTGCCTGCTGGAGGAGAGCTGACCTCCTCCCGACACTGTCTGAGCAGATCAATGGTGACATGCGAGCGCGCGGCGAGACACAGAGGTGGTGACGAGGGACAGATGATGGAGCACACACTCTGGAGGTGCAACCTTGCTGGAAAAACTGCCCTTCAGACAGGGCAGGTCTTGTGTTTGAGGCCCTCAGAAATGAGGGCCAAGGGAAAGCCTTGCAGTGAAGCCCTGTGACATGGTGGGACACCAGGCTGGTGGTGATCCCTATCACTGGAGGAGGATCCAGGCTACCAGCATTCTCCCAGCATTCCTCCTGAAGCTCAGGCAGTCCTCAGACCCCAGCTGGACCTTGCCGGTGTGCTCAGGGGCAATGCCACGACTGTGTCCCACAGGGCAGAGATCCCCACCTGCACAACTCCTGGCCTTTCTCCCCGACACCCATTTCCCTGCTGACTGCAAGGACTGAGGTGACTTGCTGTGCCACAGTCCTCGCGGGCTCACACCAGCAGGCACAGTCTCTTTGCAAAATTTCTTCCCCCACAGGCATGAGTTATACACAGGAAAACAAAACATCCACCTGTCCTGCTATTTCCCCAACTAGCCAAAAACCCCTCGATGTTTCACAGGCCATCGGCTGTTCACTGCAGTGGAACAGCTCTGTGCTTTAACCCTCTCAGCCCCCTCTAAGGCAAGGCATGGGCAGCACATCCTGGAGCGACTTCTCCTGGGAGGCTGAGGAATCTGCAAACACACATCTGGCTGTGCGCTTCCAGCGCGTTTAATAAAGTGATTTTCCAAGCACTGGCACAGTAGCTCCTGACCCAGGTAGATTTGGGGTCATCCAAATCACATCGGCAGTAAAAATTGCTCCCCTTTCAGGGTGTTCATCCAGCTCTGGTTATGGGACAGAGCATGGGTAGATCCCTCTTTTTCCACAGCTCGGAGAACCCTGCTCTTCATGGAGAACCATTTACCTCTAAATAAAGATTTACTAATTAGGGAAAGATCATCTTTCTCATGGCAATGAACGGAGAAGTGCTAAAAAAGCATCCCTTTGATGAGCATACCAGCCTATCAGTTACAAACTCCATTTTTCCTCCTGAAGCACCAGTTTGAAGGCAGTGTTGGTGGCTATCCTGGCACATCCAGCCAGACTCCAGGTCAGGAGGTCTTGGAGGTGCCTCCAAACACGTGTGAGTGACTGAGATTAATCACACACAGGCTGGGAAGAGGTGGCTGACTTCACTAATACCTCCTTCTTCTCCTTTCCCTCCTTCCCCTTACCCTTTCCAGTTTGATTTAGAATTGCAGGACAAGCCTAAGGAAGTAACATGTCACCACAATGAAAGCCAAGGCAAGGTTTGAAAAACAAGATGGTTGTTGGTATAACCAATCAGATGGGTTGTTGGTATAACCCAGAGATATGGCCAAACTCACCAAGACCCCTTAACCACACAGAATGAGCTAAATTTCCTGGGAAAAAAGGGGCAAACAACCATCATCCTACACAAAGTGACAGCTGTGACCAACTCTCCTTTTTCACCCACACTGGGTTTGCATCCTGCCTCAGAAAAACAAATGTTTTACAAATCTCCCATAAAGCAAATCCCCAAAACTAAAAGCTCCCCATTTTTTTCTCCTTGAACCAAAATTGCCTTGAACCCTCTATTCACTTTCGCTGCTCCCTCCATTATTCGTGCTGACAAAATAAATCAACCCCATTTTAAGTTCCCACAGCAATTAATGGTTGAAATTAAGTAATGACCCCCTAATTTTGATTGAAACTTCTACTTAGATCAAATTCCCTCCAATTGTAATGAAAATAGTTTGAAGCTGATACAAACAGTTCAGTTCACACATAAATATTTTAAAAACTTATAGAAAGGCTGATTTAGCCTATTATTTTATCACAAAGTTTGACCAGCAGTAGAAAGCTTATTATACATGACTGTCACTGACACATTACAAACTAATAAAACACAAAACGCAATTCTCAAGAAGAAATTAGAATGAATCTATTGCAAGAATGATTTTTATGGTTCTTTTGAAATGCTATTTCTCCCCAGCTTTGCTGTCAAAATGGCATCATTTTCCCTAAATATTTCCATCTTAATTAAAAATGGTGTTTTTATTGAAAAAAGGGCCTCTTGTGCCAGCTGCAGCTTCACATTCCTGTGCTGCACGGAGTGAGGATGCTAACGTGTGCCCACCTCATGGATCTGCTGCTGATCTTGGTTACTGAGGGTGAAAAAGAGCCTGGACCCTAAAATTCCTGTGTCCCTCACAGAGTGCCTTTCAGCACAACCTTAATCATCCCTTAATTTAGGTGCTGTGACTGAAAAAGAAGCCTAAACCAACAAACTGCATGATTAAATGGGTAAAAAATATTAAATATATTTTCAGTGATGGGTTTTTTGCTTCCTAGCATGGAGCAGTTGTCACTCAGACAGTGCCTTCACTGCCTGAACAAGTTAAAAACCATTCCTACAATCCAGGCATGGTCCTGTTGCTGACTCCAAAGGTGAGGTACAAAGAGGGAGGTAAACAAAACAGGGATGTGAGGGGAGAGGATGCAGCTTTGCTGGCTGGCATGAGATAATGAGTTACATCCCAGGCTTCTGGGAGAAGATGGTAACCAGAGGAAAGGGAGATAAAACAAAACTAATTGCCAGCAGGTCACATTCATTCCCTCCTCACCACTCTGCTCCCGGCAGCACAGAGCCCTTCCTCCTGCCAGGGACAGGGAAGAGACCTTGAAGCCATCTGCTGCCCAGATGTGTAAGTGTAATTACACTGAACGGGCTGGGCTGGAATGTCCCCTGGAAAACAGGCCTTCCAGCCCAGGCCTAAGCTGCTCCTGCAGGAGGAAGTGCTGTGGGACCACAAGCCACTGTTTCTGCTCCAGAGGAACGTACCTGGTCTGAGCAACTCACTGCCAGCAGGATCCTGAGGAGCCACCATCACTTGGCAGCAGTCATTCTAAGCTCAGACACTGTCCTGACCTCAAGGATGACACTGGGACAGACCCATCAGAGCTGTGAAATCAGCAGGTACGTGCCTGCAGCACACATATGAAGGAGCTTGGGGAGTGAGAACGTTTTTCCTTGTTCTCGTTTCTTCCATGAGGAATGATTACTGATTCGTCCAAGTTACCTTGCCCCTCTTTGCCTGTGTTCTCCTCACTCAGAGAATTCGGCTGTACACTTTCCCTTCCTCTCCCTCAAGATAATTTCCTAATTTCCCAGCATGACAGCTCCTCCATGGAGGCACTGAATTACTTGCTGTCCCGCACAGGCTTCCCTTTCCTCTCAAAATCTGCTCTTTTCCCTCCTTTCTGCTTTTCCTCATCCCCCTTGTCCTGCCCAGCACTATACTGGCCAGAACAGCATGACTGTTTCTAATTCTCAGGCCGCCCCCGCTTTGCTGCAGTACCCTTCCAGAAAGAGCCCAAGTTTTGCCTGGTGGAAATGACTGTTATCTCCAGGACACTTTACACATTATTTCCACGCCATTTGGAGTTTTCCGCCCCAGTAGTTTCTGTTGCATCTTTCATTTCACTCCTCGGTCACGTGTATTAAAGGACCAGGGTCTCCTGTTCACTGGTGAATCCAGACAAGGGACAGTGGACACTTTCTTTCTCCCTATGACATCACTCGAGACCCTCTGACATCACAGCAAACACGTCAGCAATAATGACAAAAACCTGCACTCAGATGACCTTCAGAGGGAAGGGTGCTCCAGGTCTGAGCACCTACTTGGTCACAGCTTCAAAGCAAAAAGTTATTTAAAATGAGGATGGGGAGGCCCTGGCACCAGGTGCCCAGAGAAGCTATGGCTGCCCTTGAATCCCTGGAAGTGTCCAAGGCCAGGCTGGACAGGGCTTGGAGCAACCTGGGATAGTGGAAGGTGTCCCTGTCCATGCCAGAGGGATGGACTAAATGACCTTGAAATATCCCTTCCAACTCAAACCATTCTAGGACTCTGACATCTACAACATCAGCTGTACAAACCCTTCAACCCCAACCCCGTGTTTTTTCTACTCCATGAACTGCAGTCTGGTTTAAGTGTTTTTATCCAGTCCTGATGGAAAAAAGCAGGGAGAAGATGACAGCTGGCACTTGCTGTGCTTCCAAGCTCTTGCCTGAAGACACTGCCAGCATCCCAAAGCCAGAAGGAAAGCCCGAGACAGAGCCTGCACTTCCCAGCCCATTTATGTTTTGCTTGCATGTGGGAAGCAACAATAAACACCATTAAAACTGAGGGTGTCCAGGAAATTTGGGAACTGTTTCACCTGCTGCAGATAATCACCAAATACCTGTGTAACAGAGACCCTCTTGCTACAGCAAACACCAGTCAAATCCCCACTTCCTATTTCTCCAACAGGCACTGGAGGTGAGAGATCACCAGCACTGGGCATGCCAAGGGGATGCCAGGTTGGAGGAGAGATGGAAATGCTTGATCTACCCAGGAAGGAGACCAGCTTTTCTGTCCAACAGTGCTTAATGAGCTCAGCTTCAATAACTCCCTAAATTGCTTGCTGCCTTTCCAGGAAGTTTTAAAAACAACAAAACACAAGAAATAAATAACTTTTTTAAACTGCATCCAATTCGCTGAGGAGAAGTTCAAGACACTTGCAAATTTTGCATGCTCAAAGGTGGCGGAAGGAAGGGAAGGCTGGATTTGGGGGATAATTTATTCACTGTAAATTATTCGTTCAGTTCTAAACTCCACATGGAAACAGGGATAAGGAGAAAAGGAAAACAATGAGTGAAGGAAAAAAAAAAAAGAAATGAGGAAGGAAAGCAGCTAGCAATGATTATTGACCATTTTTGCAATGTGGTAGGAACATCTTCCTTATCAGCTCTGTTATCATCACCTCCAATGTAAAGGCTCTTTATTTAAAGGAGGGGAGGGAAAAAAGCCCCAGAAGGTGTCTGGGAGCGTGCAAGGGAATAGCTAATGCAGCTGAGGGGGAGCTCAGCTCGTGGCAGCTGCTTCGTATGCGCAGCATCAGGCCTTGAGCCACGGCAATAGAATTATACGAGGCCCTGAAGACTCCCGGGCAGGATGGCAGGGAAACTGATGTAATTACTGACATTATTACCCTTAAAGCAAAATAATAATTTTAATTACAGAAAGGGCTTTTGGGCCTTTCTCTGCTCCTCCCTGCCCCTGCTCACTGTGTAGCACGGTTTGGTTCCAGGCTGTGCAATGGGACAGGGCAGCAACACTCCCCTCCTTCCTCTCCCCCTTCCTCGCCAAATACTTTTCTGCACAATTAAGAAAAAGACATCATAAAAGCCACAGTTTCAGCTACACCCCCATATTAAGGATGGAAATGGTGTCCATCAGCTTGTGAAGGCTCAATCCCAAAGGCTGTTCTCTGAACAGAAGGGACTGCTGCTGATGGCGAGTGCCCGCCTGCCTCCCAATTAAAATAAAGTGGCAAATCAGAGCTAAGATCAGGAGATAAGACACCTGCAAGCTGGACTGTGGTTGTCTCAACACTGCTGTGAGCAGACCAGAAACTTTCCTTTCCATTTTTAAATTCCTTTCCCACAGCCCTGCCTCTTTGCTGGTGCTTGCTTGAATTCAGGACGAGATGAGCACATTCCCAAGGCAGAGGGTTTGGGTTACAAATTTTAAAGCAGAACTCTTTATAATTCCTGTGTCCTTGCAAAGTTACAGGTACTTTTCTTGTGGTGCAGCTGTGATTTCATGAATGACTGAGGTGCTGAATTGCAACCTCTGACCCAGTGCCGAGCTTTTTGCCGGAAGATCACAGAATCATGCAATGTTGAAAGGTACATTAAAGACCATCTAGTTCCAACCCCCTGCCACTGACACTTTCCACTAAACCAGGTTGCTCAGAGCCACATCCAACCCCTGAACACTTCCAGGGATGAAGGAGTGTAACCTCAAGATGTAATACACATCACTTCGTAAATCACTCAGTGTGTTGTAAATATAACAGAAGGAATGAGGTGGGGAGAGCACAAAAGGAGAGAAAACTCCAATGGAAACCATCTGAGGGAAAATTCCACAAAGAAACCAACAATTAGATGACCTTTCTGATAGCGTGTCAGAACTGCAGATGCTCCAAGGCCAAAAGAAGGCCACCGATGGTTTGAACTTGATCAGCAAGCTCAGGATGTTGGGGGCTTATAGGGGAAAACAGCTTTTCCCGAGGAGGTACTAGACTTGAAGTTTGTTCACTTCATAGTACAATTTAGGTTGGAAAAGACATCTAGGATCACTGAATCCAACCATTCCCCCAGCACTGCCAGGGGCACCAGTGACCCATGTCCCCAAGGGCCCATCTTCTCCAGGGATGGTGACTCTACCACTGCCCCAGGAATTAAAGGCAAATGGAAAGTTGTGTGGAAGCCCCAGAAGGTTTCCTACTTGGAACTGGGACAGAATGCCCAGCAGACGCCCAGGGGGAACACTCCACCCTGACCTCACCATCACACCAGGTACCACAAAACCACAACCAGGGGCTTGGCTCCACTCCACTTGCTTACTTCACCTAAGAACATTGAACCACAACAATCCAACAACTCTGAGTTCCCTACAGATCCAGCCAAATGGAAAAAAAGATCAGATAATGCACATTGGACTTGTCAGAAACTGAGGCATGGCCACAAGAGCCTGCCACAGGCTTGGCCACAGATATCTCCTTGTTTAAAAGCCAAAACCCTGAGACTCCGAGAAATATGGTACCCTGGGGCTGGGTGAGAGGGGTAAAAGAGAGGCTGTGAGCAGGAGATGAAGTGCAAGGGATGCATCCAAGAGGAGAACAAACCCTGAAGGTCAGAGTAGCAAGCACATGAGCAGCTAACTAATGTACTACAGCAGCACCACGGGGCACAGCCACAGGCACGCACGTCCTCACAAACTGGAAAGCCATAAAAGTCTATTACAGCAAATCAAACAGCAGCCAGCATGACAGCCATTAGCCTGAAATGAATACACGGGAACTTAATGAGCTCTGTCGAGGCCAGCTTGGTGAATTAAGTTGCCAATTCTAGCAGGATTCCCCTTTTCTTTTCAGACTTGAGAACACTTGCTCCGCCTCATTGCTGTTTGACAGGCAAAGCACGGGGCGCCCTTGCCCAGACGGGACGGACGATTACGCTGGAGCAATATCCCTCTCCCAGCATGGGGGCCCCCAGCAGCTATTCCAGGGATGAGATTAACACACAGCAACCACAGAGGACCAGTGCCACTCCAGCAGTCCCTGGTCTGGGCATTCAGAGCTGCTGTGGTGCATCCCCTCCCTCCCTCCCCACACCAGAGAGGCATCGCAGTCCACAGCCCGTGCCCAAATAAATTCCTATTCTCACACCAAGCAGACCACGTAAAACATCAGGATGGGTATTTAGAGGCAGTATTGTTTTTAAAGGTCAGTTTACTTCATGTTCCATTTATTTATGCACACTCTTCTTTTGACTTTCCAAGTGCCACACAATAGCAGCGAGGTTTAAATAGCCTTTCGGTTGCTGCTCCATTAGCTACGACAACTGCAAATCGATACATCCATTTATCTCAAAATTAAAAAGAGAAAAACCCTCATTAGCTGCCAAATCTGCACAGAGCCAGACTATTGAAAACCATGCTAGCCTCTTCTCTCTCTCTCCAAGTTCCAGCCCCTCTTCATTCATTATCCACAGGGCCTTTGATTTGGGCTGGGTGCTCTCCGAGGTAGATTTTGGTACCTGTGCCCTCGCTGCTCACCCTCAAGCTGTCTGGAGCATGGGCTGACCTGTCATCCCTCACCATGGCTGGTTCCCCAGCCCCAGCAGCTCCCCACATGTCCCCTGCCACATTACCTCCAGCTTTGAGTACTCATGGACAAGCAACAGGGCAAAACATGTGGCTCAGTACAGGTCTCAAAGCCAAGTGCACATCTCCTCCTTGAGAGCTGTGCCACCACACAGAGAAAATGTTTACTGCTGACATCTCCAACGGGCTGTAGCCCTTGGAGGGTCCTCTTTAGGTGGTGAGACCCCATCCCTCCGCTCTCGAAGTGCCTGGCAAAGCATGGCTCTCTCTCCCTGGCAAAAGAACAGGAGTGCCTCCAGGATGCTGGCAGAGCAACATTTATGCCTCATTACCTCTGATCGGTGCCCTTGGTTAAAGATCATAGATAGAAACTGGAAGCTGGCACATGCTGCCTTATAATTAGATTAGGCCAACCTCCAGAAGATCACAGCTCCGAAGGCCAAGTGCTCGGTGGCTTCATGGGGGGAACACCAGGCTTGCTGCACCCCAAACAACCAGGCAGTCCTGGAAATCCTTCCCAGCAGAACCAAATCTCACATGCAAAGCAGTGTGATAAGGCACAGAGGGGCTCTAAGGTTCAGCCTCTTCTTCTTTTAAATACTTTTTTTGTCCAGATCACCTGCCTGCAGTTCTCTTTCCTCAGCCAGCCCTAATTTTCTGCATATGAGGGCATGGAGCGATAGAATACAGGGGAATGGCTTTCAACTGCAAGAGAGGAGGCTTAAATTAGGTATTAGGAAGAAATTCTTCCCTGTGAGGATGGTGAGACCCTGGCACAGGGTGCCCAGAGAAGCTGTGGCTGCCCCATCCCCAGAAGTGCTCAAGGCCAGAGCAACCAGTGGAAGGTGTCCCTGCCCATGGCAGGAGCTGAACTAGAGGAGCTTTAAGATTCTTTCCAGCCCAAACCATTCTGTGACTCTAAGATTCTATGATTCCAAACCAGGACCCCAGGCTGGGCTCAGGTTAATACTGGAAATGGGGAAGACCAGTTTGCAAATTGGCTCTTAGGACAGAAGCCACCAGCAAGAAGAGATGTGGCACAGATACTCCAGGTACATAAAAAAACAGTTATTTAACACAGTCCCGATTCCCAGGGCAGTCATGGAAATGCATTTCCATCTCTTCACATGAAGGGCAGATAACAGCAAAACCAGAGGTATATCTGAAGGCACGGGAGAGGAGACTGTTCTTCTCCCATCCTACTGCCATTCCTTTTGCTTTGCAGACCTCTGCAGGCAGAGCATGATCGGGAGGAGTAGCAGCAAGGCACGACAGCCACCCATCATCTCCAAAGGCCTGAGCAGAAGGCAGGAGCACCTCATGTGGGTTTGCTAAGTCATTTCTCCACCACTCGTGCTCTCAAGAGCAGCAGAAATGCCTCTGACCCAGTGTCATTCTCACAGGGAGGTTTCAGATGACTTGGTGCGAAGATGAGACTCCAACTCCCGGCTCATACATCACAAGCAGCTCTAATGAAGAAACCTCATCCTCACAGCAGAGGAATGGGGAGGGATCAAAGCCCAGCACGGCAGGGCAGCAGCAGCAGGAATATTAAATACACCCTGGTAAAACAATCGTTTGCACCTCTCAGTTACCAAAGCTGCTTCATTTCACACATACCCAATACATGTGGGACCTCACCCACACCCTGAGAAACAGTCTGGGAAAAACTGCTCTGCCCTGGCACTGTGTGCAAGAGGAAGAGGTTTCCTCCACTGGAGGATGTCAAATGCCCTACTAACTCCCTGTTTCAAATTAAATATCCTGACCTTCTCCCCCTGGCACCAGAAGCAACAGCTTTATCAGCTAAATTCACATCAGACCTGTAAATTCCTGGCCAAGTCAGGCTGCAGGTGCAGAAGCTCTCCCTGATGGATGAGTAGATGTCACCTCCCTTGCAGCGGCCAGCACAGAGCAGCAGAAGGTTGTGGAAACTCTGTCCTTGGGGATATTCAACACTTGGCTGGATAAAGACCTGAGCAATCTGATCTAACATGAAAATTCTCACTGGATTAGTGGGAGCTTGAGCCACGTAAACGCCTGTGGTCCCTTCCCACCTATTCTATTCCAGGGACATCACGGGACAAGTCCTGCTATGGAGCTGTTAAAGGAAATCACCAGCCAGGGAAGAAGCCTTTGGGCAGTACTCTGCCAGAATTCAGGCATTTGGGGAAATATTTGGTCCTGCTTCAGGTCACCTCTGTGACAAGAGTTGCACGTCCCCCCAGCTCCAAGGAAGAGAACAAGACACAGACTCTCATTTACACTTATTTGCAAACTTGCCATTTGTCATGGGAAAGATGTCACCAAAGCTCCACATCTCCTCTTTCTCCTCCTTCCGCCAGTACCGAAAACACTTTGCTTCTGCCCATTTTCAGGCAGTAACTTTCAGAAATTTCATCTTCCTGCAACCTCATGAGGGTCCAGGGCAGGAGGATGACCCTGTACATTGGTAGCCAGCTCTGTGGTGGCAACCAGAGAACACAAGTGGCCACTAAGGGAAGAGCCAGAAGCCAGGCAGAGATGATCCCTACCTCTGGGATGCGGACGCTGTAGGGCTGGTTGTGGAACTGTGGGGCATTGTCGTTCACGTCTCCGACTTGGATGTTGACTGTCCCTTTGATCACCTGTGGGCCCAAGGACAACAGCAGGGTGTCAGCTTTACGTGTAGATTTAGAGCCTAAAGTCAGACTGTGGCTGTATTTTTGGGCTTTGGGCCAAGGGGTGACCCCTCTCCCCTGGTGCAGAAGGGCCCGCACTGACCCACACCCCCTGCTCCCCTCCGTCCATGTCGCAGACCATGAAATGAGAAGTCACACTCACCCCTTGGCTGTCACTGACAGAAAATTCAACCGTGAATTCTGACTTAGTCTGAAAGGGAAAGAGAAGAAAAAAACCTATAATTAAAGATACTGTAGCGTTTATCTGCAGATGGCAGGCTGGGGACTTTTAGCCAATGTTATTACACGCAAAATGCTTTCAGGACCTTCCAGAAGATGGAGAGGCGCTTGAGTGCCATTACCTACACTGGGCAGAAAATGCTGGGGAATCTGAACGCCAGCAGGGCTGCCGTGTATTCCACAGGCATGGGAGATGCCCTGCCCCGGGTCGGAGGACACAGGGACTAAAGAACTGACTTCCTGATTGGCAGCTGAACACTTAAAACACAGGAAGATTTATGACTTATGGCAATGCAACACAGTCTCAGTGAGGACATCTAAATCCTGCTCCTGCTTTCCCAGCTTACCTATCACACAAGCTGGGAATACTGGGATAAATCCATGGTCTGTAGTAAGAACTCGTTGAAACTCCATGAAAGTGCCTACACACTCCTCTCTGTCCCTTATTGCTTTAACTAAATTAACAGCTTGAAATAGGGATCTATTCAAGACACTGATGCTGGGACAAGCAACAAGTGGGAAAGAGTGAAATTTTTGGGGATCAGGGCAGGAGGATATAGCTAGTGGAGGCAGACCTTCTCTTCCTGACCCTTTCCTTCCTACCAGCAATTGCTTTGTTCATGTTTTACCAAGGAACTGTGTAAAGATGGACAGTAGGACTTGGCCACCACATCCATCTGGTACCTGACCACCAGCTGCTGTTTTGTTCCCATCCAGTCCTGGCAATCCCTTCCCACCTCTGGTGTCCCTTCCCTGCCTTAGCTGCTGGAGCACAGCAACTTGATGTTTCCAAAGCATCACGTAGGAAAGGCTGGAAAAGCCAGCTTGAAATGGCTCCTCGTGCTGCAGCTCTGGTTGATTTATTCCTAATGAGATCAGCTCAGGGACAGGCAGCAGCCAGCAGTGCCTCAAGCAGGAGCTCTGCTTGCACCAAAGTTCATCCTGGAGAAGGGTTTAGGAACAGCTCCCCACAGTGCGGGCCCCTCCTGCTCCCACATCTCCATCCAAATAGTCAGGAAGTACAACGTGAGAAAGCCCTTCCTAACTCCTGCCTTGGGGCAATGCTTGTAGGCAGAAGGAAGAGCTGAAATACCAACGGAGAGGAGATACTCTGCTCCCTGTGCCTTCCCACCCTGCTGCATCAGTGCCTTTCAGCCCTCTTTTCCCCTTACTCATCCACAAGGGACAACGAAATAGAGAAGAAAAGAAAAACGAGATAAGAAACAACCTGTTGAGCATTTAAATTTTAAAAACTCAAAAAATAATCAGAGAAAGCTTCCACATACCAACTGCTGTCTTGAAAATTATTTTAACACAATTCTTTAGCCTCAGGGTCTGCCATTTTTAAAAAAAATCTGTTTTCCTTCTAATTTTCATAGGAGTAAAAAAAAACTTTAGAATTCATTTTGTCTCCTCACATTTGCTCCTTCCTCTTCTCAATTTCATCTTTTCCTGCATCCTTTACCTTACTATGACTCCTTCTCCCTTCTTTCTCCCCTCTTGTACAAGAATTCACCTCTTCCTTTTCCTTTCCCACCACTTCTCCTGCATGGTTGTCTCTCCCCTGACTTTTTGACCACATGCATCCAGGCCAGAGGTCTCTGCTCCCAACCACCTGCCCACCTCCATCCCTTCTCTCCTACTGCTTCCTCCACCACAAATTGTCATTTACACCTCTCTCATATCCTTTACACCTCTCCCATATCCATTCCCAGCACTGGTCTGTCTTCACTGTCTTCCACATACAGCTGACTTTGAGGCCCTGAGATCACTGATGGGTGCAGGCTCCTCTCCCAGTTGAGCCCATCCACACATCCAAGCTCTGCCCAGCTCCTTCCCTTCCCACTCTCCACACCACAAGACACCTAAAATCCATTGATCCCCCTCCTGGGCTTAAGGCTGGCATGGGAAGTATCGGGAAGCAGGAGGCATTTGGATGAAGATTTATGACTCACACCAGCAGCTGTTGGCATGGGGAAGCAGAGGGGAGAGAGGTGAAGAAAAGCACTTTATTTTTCCAAAGTCTCGCTCTTAACACTGTGAAATTGGGTTTGGTCTCCCCCTCGCCCCAGCCTGAGCAGCATCCACCACCCTGCTCCTCTGCATCCCAATGCCTGGCTGGCTCTGACCGGGAATATCAGCGCCGGAGGTGTGTTAATGGGTTTGATCTTCCCAAAGCTACTGCCAGCCAAGGCAGCACTAAATAGAGGCAGCAGAAGCATAGGGGAAATCAAGCATGTTGCCCAAATCACACAGTATTTCCCCAGTCTTCCCACTATCCCTTCCCCCTTGCTCCAGGAATGTGGCAAGGGCCAAGGTTTTAGTAAAGCAGGCACCTGGATGGGATTCCAGCCCTGCCCACCAAAGCTGCCATTGAAAATAGGAGTGCCAAACAGCTTCAAGGAGAGAATCTTGCCAAATTTAGCATCCAGCAGCCTGAATCCACAAGAGGATGAAAAGTCTTGATGAGATTGAATAAGCAAGGATACCTCACATCTCTCCACACGCTATTCTAAACAGTAAAGGATTTAATTAGCATAGAGATTTAAAGAGGAAGCTTGTAGATTTCCCTGACTGTATGAGCAGCCTGGCTCCTTGGTAGATCATCTCCACTTATTAATTCCTTTACTTCCAGACTCACAGATGTTATTCTGGCATCCAGGAAAACCAACAAGTCAGATCAAACCAGAGCATGCTGTTTATTCCCCGTGTCCCCACTGAACTGGAGACAATGACAGGGTGTCTATGGAACATGGACACACCCAGATTCCCAACTCCACGAGGGAGCAACACCCATCTCAGCTGTCACAGAAGGTGGGAGCCACCATGTATCTGAGCAGAGGTGGTTTTTCCCCAGCTTTACCTCTCTGTCCAGGGGCTGCCTGAGCCACACGACACCAGTGACGCTCTCCACGGCGAAGAACCGACTGGCCTCCTCACCAACCACCCCAAAGACCAGCGGGTCATTGTCCAGGTCCCGGGCCAGCAGCTGAGTCACTGAGGAACCTGGGAGAGAGAGCAGAAAGAAATCCTGAGCAAAACGAGGCAGAGAAGAAGAAATCCTGAAAACATCCAGCTTGTCAGAGGACAGAGGTCTGCAGAAGACCTGGAATCACGCCCATGGTGCTCCAGTGCCTCAAGGGGGAGTCAGGCTGCACATTGTCTGACTGTTCTGCCTGGCACAGATGGACTGAAACACAGATCCTCTCCCTCCTTGCCTTCACCAAAAGAGAAAGTCAGCCCAGTTCAGCCCTGGCACTAGAGATGGAGGATCCCACAACTCCTCTGGGTAAGCACTAACCAGCCTCCCTCACACTCTTTCCCGCCAAGGGGCAGCACCAGCAGGAGAACAACAAAAGCAGGGGACAACCACCACCCCTAGAGCCTCACTTCAGCCCCACAACAACCTCCTCATTCTGGGCCTCTCCATGACACCTCTGTGCACACTCACAGTCTGCCATGGCTGGATGACCATGGGCAGCTGCCTGTTGTCCCATCCAGCTGCTCTCCATGCCTTCCCCAGCAGGAAGAGGGACAAAACAGGAGGAAAAAAGCTGGTGGGTAGAGATAAAGATGGGAGATTCCCTAGCTGCCTGACCTTCAGGATGGGGGGATAAGGATGTGATTTCTCCTTGGCCACATGGATTTGAGGATGGGAGACACAGCCTGCTGAGCCACCTTTGGCAGTACCAGAGCACTCCATGCCCATAGGTGACCTGGCCAAGGAGAACAGATGCCCAAATTTCATCCACCTGGGAAGAGAAGGCAAGGGCAGGGAAGGGAATCTCCAGCAGACCAGTGGGCAATAGCAGCAACACAGTTTGGAGAGCAGAGTGAGCCAGGAAATTCCCGATCGATTGGTGCGGCATCAATCACGGTGAAAATAATGGAAAAATCCAATATGAGATTCCATTAATAAAGAATTAAATGATAGGAACATAATTAATGCCAGTCAACGTGATTTTATGGAAAATAGAGCTTGTCAAACAAACCTGATTTTATTCTTTGATGAGATTACAACTTTGGCAGATAAAGAAGAAATAATGTAATTCTGTAAAGCATTTGATGTCGCCCTGTGTGACTTTGTGATTAAAAATTTAGTGCCCTACAACACTGATGAAGCACATTTCGAGTGAGGACCCAGCTGGCCTGGAAGGTCCCAAGGCCACCAACCTCACTGGGGACATAACAGTGTGATGTAAAATTGGTGTTGGTACAAACCCAGGTGACAGCATGGCAGGTAACAGGGAGGACCCAGCAGCCAGGTGAAGCCCTTGGAAATTTGGGCTCATTTGGTAAAAAATTATTTTATGACCCAGCTCCAAGTGTCCTCAAAAGGTTGAAGGCCCACAGCTGCAGAGGAGAACATCCCAAAGCCAGCCCTTCTGGCAGGAATGGGGGTCCAAGCATGCAAGGAGCCATTCCATGCCCTGTCTGGAGAGCCACAGTGCTCTTGGGGAAGTCAGGAGTGGTTTTTAGGCTAAAAAGCTGGTTCAGCTAAGGCTGCAAATCTACAAGCTGCTTGCCTGGCTGCATCACCTTCAGGACTGGATGCAAGAGGAAGCCACAAAATTTCAAGAGCTAGCAAAAATGCTTTTCCCTTAAAAAAAGGCTTTAAAAGCTTGAACTACCTCATCTATGACTAAGAAGAGTGAGATGACTCAGGCCATCTTGAGCACATCCATGGAGAGGACAAAATGTGATATTAAGCAATGAGCACGAAAGTGCAGCAAGACTCTGTGCTCAAACCCAGACAAATTCCTATTTGGAGAAGGACTATCAGTTGTTTTAAAAAGAGCAGCTAGAATTAACCACTGGGAAAAAAACATTCCTTCCACCAACAGGTGCAAGTGAGTGATGGGTCACAACCAAAGACACTTTGGATAAAGACAAAAACAAATAGCTTTATCCCAACCCACAATCAGAGTGTTCATCTGCAACGTTCTCACCTCTTCAGTGCAGCCAATCCCATAGATACAAAGACCCTACACTTTCTCAAACCTTGTAGCCCTGATATAAAACAGGGCAGCAGCTTGATTTTATGCTGGAGGATGTTCAAAGCCATCCCTAGCAAAGGTTTCTTTGCCCCAAAGGAAAAAGAAGACAGTCTCCACAGTCGTGAAAGCCAGTAACCAGGACAAAATAGATCCAGGATCATGCCTCTTTATTCTGCCCAGTTTAAAAGGAGAACAGACTTCCACCCTTTACATCCCATTCAAAAAAAACCCAGATCAAACACAAAAAAATGCATCTCCCTCCAGGATGGCAAAAATTTCAAACTCCAAAAGGTCTTGGTTGCATCTTTGGAAAGGAAAGGATCTTAAAATTCCTGCTGAATAGGAAAACCACACTCCACCCAGTTTTAAGAATATTTGTGGTTTGTGTGTTGCAAACCCAGTTGTACCAACAAATAAATAACTGAATTAACAAGCAAACATTAAACTCTTCTCTCTTTGCAACTACCTCCAACTGTCAGGGAATTTAGCTCCTAAATTTAGGACAACCTGGAGAAGGAGGCAAGGCATTTCTGGCTAGGGCACATCATCACACCTCCATTTCTTGCTCCTGCCAGTCTCTGGAGTCAGATCCTTGGGAAACAGCACTCAGGGCTCAACTATCCTCTGCTCTGAAAGGAGCAAAACCAAGGGCAGATTCCTCAACTTCTCTGCCTTTGTTAGAGTCAAGAAACTTCATTAGAATGTAGATAGGGACAGCTCAGAACCAGTGTAAGCTGAGCTGGAGCAGAGGAAAATTCCATCTTAGATAAACCCTCCCAAACGAGACACCAAAACCTCTCTCACCCTTTCCCTTACCTTCCCGTCAGGCACCCTACCTTCCGAGGACCACAAAAAAAAAAAAGTATTACAAATGTATAAAATACAGATCAAAAATAACAAATTAAATAGAAGATAATAAGAAACGCAGCCCTGAAATGAGAAATGAAACTTCACAATTGCTTTGCCCCAAGTTTTTTCCAAGTTTTACCCCAACGGAACGCTAGGTTTAGGAGTGCGGTATTAAACATTCACCACTTTCACCTCCACGACAAAAGTTTGAACAAGTTACCTTCCACCGATTTCTTTAGCACCAGTTTACTGTATTTATTGATTTTATCCTACTTTCTTCCCCCCCCATCAGGAAGCAGAGGGTCCTGCCTGGACAGGGCATGCAGAGCCAAAGCTGCAGCACATCTGTCAGAAGCCCCTCTCAGGGCTCCCACAAAGAAAAACACCTTGCCATCTGTCCCTGGGGTCCTGCTGGAGATGCTGCTCAAGCCTCCTCGAGCCCAAGCACCGACCTGGCTCCAGCAAGGGCTGAGGAAACAGGGACAAATTATCTTTCTGCAGTACAAAGTTATAGGCTACATTTGTTTCCTCTCAGGAATCAGACAGGGCAGTTAAGTGTCTTGATTCCAACAGATAATCAGAATTTATCTTGTCTCCTTTTGCCTCCTTTCTCTCAATCACAGCTACTTCTCCCTCTTTCTCACACATACACATATTTTCTTCTTTCTCCAAGTCTTGAACTTTGATTGACCTCAGGAGCTTTTGTTTTGCTGTTGTTTTCTTCCTGATCAGATTTTATTATATTTTTTTTAGGTTTGGCTGTTTTATGGGGGCTA
This sequence comes from Mystacornis crossleyi, assembly GCA_013400655.1. Lineage (NCBI taxonomy): Eukaryota > Metazoa > Chordata > Aves > Passeriformes > Timaliidae > Mystacornis > Mystacornis crossleyi. The sequence continues at coordinate 48,764 of VYZQ01042308.1, read as the reverse complement.
CTTTTGCATCCCATTGAGGAACCCTTGTCTCAGCACCTTGCTTGCAGCTGTAAACCTCTATATTTTTCTTGCCCTTCCACTTTGCCAAGGAGGAAAGGGGAAAAACCAATGGATCAGTGCACCCCACTGATCCATTGGTTTTGCTTTCAAGAGGAGGATCAGAAGGGAGAAAAAGAAAGCTCTCCAAAAGTATTCTAGAGCTCTTGGAAGGTTTTGGAAGTGCAGAGCCCCAGGGCCACAAAAAGAGCCAGAGGATGAAGAAGCTGCCTGAGCAGGATGCTGACCCAGACCAGCAGGAATGGGCTGGGGTGGGACGGAGGGCACAGGGATCCAACAGAAGGGGCAGGTTTCTAGTTAATTGCTTAATAAGCTTCTCTCTTAAAAGGTCTGATTCATACCCAAGTGGAGGTAATAGGAATTTCTGCAATGGCTTTTGGCCCCAAGACTTCAGGTATCAGCTACACTTTTTTTTTTTTTAAAACTAGTGCCAGTCTCCCCCCTCCTGAGCTTTGGGTTGTATCTGTGAGCACAGTCACCACATTTTGGCTCCTCCATCAAGGTCACAAGCTGGCACAGGGAGCCCTCAGCTGTTCTTAAACTCCTTAAACCAGCAGAAAATTAGTTAAAACTCACTTTAGTAACCACACCCTTACACAAAGGCCACCACCACACTTTACTTTCAAAAGTAGCTGCCACCACATTTCCTTGACTCCCCTTCTTCCCTGTGAAGAAGATGGGACAAGCTAGTCCCATCCCTTCTCCCAGCAGCCCTGCTTTCCTGCCCCAGTCACCCCAGCACAGGCATCTCCAATTAGCCCAGTTAATCACAGCAGCCTGGCCTCTGACGTGCTCAGAGGTAGGATTTGATGGATTTGATCTTGAAATTCCAACCC